>ML779926.1:448758-468000 GCA_009831015.1 Picea engelmannii | reverse complement strand
AATGTATCAAAATTGGCATCAATTCAGGCGGAGTGTTGTGATCAGATTAGTGGATAGTGTTGATGGAATTCATTTCTTTTTAGCAGGTATTACAGTTGAGTGCACAAAGTCAGGGGGAGTCTGAGGAGACAGTTTAAACCTTTGCCCTTGATGTCAAAGGGGGAGAAATGAAAGACAATATTGCCATCAATGCCAAAGGGGGAGATTGTTGGAAATATGGAAATAGCAGGGATGCAGAATGTCAAGGTTGTCATTGATGGCAATCGTCTATGGCAGAAGAATGATGACAGAGCAATATCCAAGCAGAGTGATGAAGGGTATTCGACCCGATAGGAAGATGGTCAAGGTCAAGCAAAAGAAATAAGTCGCAGTTTAAGGATTCGAGGAGAATAAGCTCAGGAGGAATAGCGTTCTTATATGCGCAAGGAGCACAGGAAAGAGATCGAGAGCCGTCGGATCACACTCGAAAATCCCGACAGCTGTTAGATCGGGAGAAGCTGCACAGATGTTAAGCGAAGGAGTTGGCATGCAGAAGAAGTGATCTGTGCCATCATATTGGAAGAGGATACCCGACAACCATCAGATCTGCAGAAGTTGCGAGGGAGATAAGCCATCGGAGATTCGGGGATCGGGATTTCAATATGCAAAGTTCACTCGACAACGAAAACCTCGAAATCGCGATATGCGATTTCACGATTTGATCGCAGCTGTTAAATCAAGCAGGGATCTGGACCGTTCATTCGTATGGACGCGTGGAAGCCAGGAGGCCTTATCCGAGTTTCGGGGATCAGGATTTCGTAATGCAAAGAACACAATGCATCGAAAACCCCGATTTCGCGATATGCGAAATCCCGACTGAATCTGCACCGTCAGGTCAACATGAGATCTAGACCATTGATCCAACTCATGTTGGTAGACCACGTCACCCAGGGACACGTGGCACAATCATAGGATGACAGGTGTCAGGCAGATCTATCACTTTAGGCTCATGCAATTCACAAATCAGAGTGACACTTGGCAGGATCTAACACGTGTCAAACCACGTGTGACGTCAGCAGAGGCATCGGCGATCGACACTTTGCAATGTCAAAATCTCTTGACATCAAGAACTCCGAAATCACGATATGCGATTTCACGAAGTAATCACAGCCATTGGATAAGAATGAGATCTGGACCGTTGATCTTCGTTATCGGTAATCGGGGATTGGAGAGGTGAGAAACTCTCGACATCGAAAGTCTCAAAATCCCGAAGGGATTGGGACCGTCCATCTGAGGGATAGGTGTCTAAGATCAAGGTGCCTTTGGCATTTTGGTTCATCGGGAAATCGGGGATCCCGTTGACAAGAGTTTGTGCAATTTAGAATCGCGATCCGCAAAACCCCGATAAGTAGGGGCCAGATGTCAGCAAAACAGTGAAGGAGAACGGTGGCGTAGTGGAGGCCAGCTGTCAGAAGTATGGTTGCGGTCACAGGTAACGGACATGTGAACCAGGGTCAGCCAGGAGGGCTAAAGCGCATCGCGAATTCCATGGACATAAGGATTATGTCATCGTAAGTGCCGAAACTCCGATGGAGTGATATGACCGAGGTCACACGGAGACAGGTCATATGGATCATGTTCTAGCTAGGTGGGCTAGCGCACATTTTCGAGAGGTATGGTGGTGGTCACGTGATCGCAGGTCCCATGGACCATTGTGTAGCCGGAAGGGGCTAAGGCTCGGGAAAAGAGCACATCGGGGATCGTAGAATCGGGGGTTCCGAGTACATATGCATATCGACACTGAAAACGCCGAAACCCCGATAGAGAGACATACGGCTGTGGTCACAGCCCTTGGTCACGGGATTTGTAAGTGACAAAAACTCTGAACGCCAAGAGTGCCGAAATCGTGATGGGTGAAATTCCGATGTGATCTGAACCGTTGGATCAAGTAGTGATCAGAGGGTTTCTTTTCTTCCTCAAAGTTTAAATGCTTCAGTTATGAATCCATTAAGAGAAATGGACTAATGATGACAAATCGGTTAGCGTTTTAGTTGCCAGGATAGGTGTTCTTGTTTCAGCAAAGGGAAGGCAAAGTGAACCGTCGGGGATGCGTGTATAAAAGAAAATAAGAGAGACTAAATTCAGGGATATTGAAGAGAGAGAGAAAGAGCTATGCAAGCGCGATAGTGGCAAAGGAGAACCTGTGAAGTAGAGAAAAGATGAGAAGGTGTAGCAGAAGAAGGTGAAGCAGAGCAACAGATCAAAGGCAGTAAGACAGAATTTGTGGCTGAGCAGTTAAGAAGATCAGAGATGATTAAGGCAGAGCAGCATAGCAGAAATGGTAAGCAATCTATATCAGAATAAGCAAATGGATTTGAGAAATATCTTATTTGAGCAATTAGGGAGGTAGGGTGGTGCTCGAGAGGACTGTTGTCCTCAGAATTTCAAGTAGTTGCTTGAACACAGGAAGTTGTAGCTTCCATCTGGTTGCAGCCAGAGAAACAAGGGTGGCAGGGTGGTGCTAGGGGAGACTGATGTCTCTGTCTGCAAGTGGGTGCTTGCAAAATTTGAAGGTTGGTGCCTTCACTCAGTTGGTGCTGAGACAGATTGGAAGTTGGTGCTTCCACCCAGTGGGTGCTGGGATTCTGTGAGAGTTGGTGCTCTCAGCAAGTGGGTGCTTGCAAAATTTGAAGGTTGGTGCCTTCACTCAGTTGGTGCTGAGACATATTGGAAGTTGGTGCTTCCACCCAGTGGGTGATGGGATTCTGTGAGAGTTGGTGCTCTCAGCAAGTGGGTGCTTGCAGAATTTGAAGGTTGGTGCCTTCACTCAGATGGTGCTGAGACAGATTGGAAGTTGGTGCTTCCACCTAGTGGGTGCTGGGATTCTGTGAGAGTTTGTGCTCTCAACAAGTTGGTGCTTGTATTCAGAGGTTGTAGCCTCCTTTGATTTGGCGCTTAAAGATGATGAGATGTAAAGTAGTAGGAGCTTGCTTGACATCCTAAGAAGAAGAGGTTTTTTCCCTTATGGGTTTCCTCGTGAAATATGTGTCCCTGTGTTTATTATGTGCATACTTGATGTTGAATATCTGTGGTTACTTTATCTGCAACATGTTGACTACCTTCCAGTAATTAACAAGAAAAGTTAAAAGAGGAGAAATACTTAAAGATCATAATCAGCATCCCTTAATCCACATAACTTCTCTGTCAGTATATCTTAATATCTGAATCTAACTGAATATAGAATACATGATTGTCAATGAATGGATATCTGCATATTGGTGATATAAGGTTGATAAAGTTAAAAAGGATTAATTATCTATGCTACTGATTCACCCCCCCTCTCAGTAGCACGGTGTGTTGAACATGGCCACTGCCGAAAAATTCCCATGAGGTAAGAAGCTTCATGGGCCTAGTAGGTTATTATCGGAGATTTGTGGAAGGATTCTCAAAAATAGAGAAACCCATCACCACTTTGTAGAGCAAGGGGGTCAAGTATGAATGGACAGAAGAATGTGATAGTGCATTCATTGAGCTTAAGATGTTACTAACTAGTGCACATATTCTACGAGTGCTAGATATGGAAAAGGGCTTCACAGTCTGTATGGATGCCTCAAAGCAAGGGTTGGGGGCCGTGCTAATGCAAGATGGAGGAGTGATAGATTATGCATCAAGGAAGTTGAAGAAACATGAATAGATTTACGCTACTCATGATTTAGAGTTGGCAGCTGTAATGCTAGCTCTGAAACTTTGGAGGCACTATCTTGTGGGGTGAAACTTTGAGCTCAAAACGGACCATCAAATTTTAAAACACCTCTTCACGCAAAGGGATTTGAATGCCAGGAAAAGATGATGGAGTGAGTTTATGAGTGAGTATGATTTTTGTATTTCATACATCAAGGGGAAGGAAAATGTGGTCGCAGATGACTTAAGTGGGATACCACGAGTCCTCTCCTTGGTACCCTTAAAGGTCAATATGAGAGAACGTGTGTTGATGAAACTCCAAGGAGACAGTTGGTATTTAAAGGTTACTTCAAACCTCTAGAGTGGGAGGCAATTAAATCCAAAGTATGAAGGATATAGTTTGGAAGTAGATAGACTATTGAGATATCGGGGAAGGATGTACATCCATGAAAGTGGGGATATTCGAAGCATCATACTGAAGGAAGCCCATAGAGCACTTTATTGTGCGCATCCGGGTGTGAAGAAGATGTACGCAGACATGAGGAAGCTTTTCTTCTGGGTATACATGAAGTGAGATGTAGTCCATTTTGTCACCAAATGCCTAGAGTGTCAACAAGTGAAAGATGACCACCATCACCCAGTAGGCCTCCTACAACCACATGATGTTCCTATGTCCAAGTGGGAAGTCATCTCTATGGATTTTGTTGTGGGGTTGCCACTCACATCTCATAGACACAATGCCATTCTTGTGATAGTTGATAAGTTAACCAAGAGTGCTCATTTTATTCTCGTTAGAGACACTTACGATGTCACTGATGTGGCACGTGTGTTTGTAAGTGTGGTCATATGTTCACACATGATACCTAAGAAGATCATTTCAGATAGGGACTCCAGATTCACTTCTAGGTTTTGGAAAAGTTTGCAGTCAACATTGGGAACCCAGTTGAACTTAAGCACAACTTATCATCCTGAAACAGATGGGAAAACTGAGAGAGTAAATCAAGTCATGAAAGACATGCTTAGGATGTATGTCATGGATAATCAAACCCATTGGGAGAAGTACCTACCTTTGATAGAGTTTGCCTACAATAACAATTTTCATAGCTCCATCGGAATGCCACCCTACGAAACTTTGTATGGAAGACTATGCAGAACATCATTGAGTGGGTTTAGATTAGAATACCGAGTAATAGTTGGGCTAGAATTGATTCAAGATATGGAGGAACATGTGATTCATATTAGGCAGAGACTAAAGGAAGCACAGGATGGGCAGAAAATTTATGCGGATGCACATAGGACCGACCGAAGTTATGAAGTGGGAGACCAGGTTTTCATTCGTATCAGGCCTAATAAGAGTACCATACGGTTTGGGAAGGGGAAAAAATTGTCAGCTCGATTTATAGGACCATTCAGAATCCAAGAAAAAATTGGACCCATTGCCTATCGTCTCGTACTACCACCCCACTTGCATAAAACTCATAATGTTTTTCATGTATTTGTTCTACGTCATTATGTTGCTGATGAATCACATAAACTAAATTGGAAGGAATTGTAGGTAGTGGACATGGGAACCCTCATGGTAGAAACGTTACGCATATTGGACCGTAGAGTCTGACAACTCAGGAATCATCTAGTAGACCAAGTTAAGGTCCAGTGGGACAAGTATAGTCCAGGATCTGCTCCTTGGGAGGATGCCGAGACACTGCAACGAGATTATCCCTCACTTTTTTGACCACCTCGAGAATATATTTCTTGAAGGTTGGGTGTATGTAACACCACATTTTGACTTAGACAACTAGGATTACCTGAGGCCTACACACTTTTATTTTCTATTCACAAGTGAAACTATTAAATGATACACTTGAACTTTTAAGATGTATAAATTTTATGAATGTTTAAATGTATTTGGATAATGATGGATATGATGCGATATATGGTAAGAATGTAAATTTTATGAATGTTTAAATATTATTGATGATGATGGATATGATGCAATCTACTATGTGAATGTAAATTCTATGAATGTCTAATTGTTATTGATGATGATGGATATGATGCGACATATTTTGTGAATGAGAATCCTATGAAGGTTTAAATGCTATTAGAATGATGTTGGATATGATGCAATCTATTTTGTAAATGATAATTTTATGAATAGGTGTCATCAATTGGGTTATGGAATATTATGAGATCTATTTATAACTTGAAAACTTTGATGTTAAGTT
The DNA here is from genome assembly GCA_009831015.1 of Picea engelmannii. NCBI lineage: Eukaryota > Viridiplantae > Streptophyta > Pinopsida > Pinales > Pinaceae > Picea > Picea engelmannii. The sequence continues at coordinate 462,115 of ML779926.1, read as the reverse complement.
GTCGGTATGTAGATACCGAATTGAAATTATGGTTGTATGCAATTACATGATGATAATGCATAGAAATGTATGAGTTTTTGTTACAGACTAATCTGCAGGTTATGGGCTATGAAATAACTAAGGGATAATGATGATGAAAGTGGATGTCATGACTACTGGCTGAGAAACAATATGGTATGAATCTTTGTATGTGAAATTATATTGGTTTGAATGCATTTCTATGATATGTGGACCAGTGCAAGATTTCAGGTGGTGATATTGCCCAAAACTGAATAGACGATGACAAAACTCCCAGCAACATGGTGCCACTATATATTCCATTGTAGGGAGTGGACCCTAGTCCTGTTAGGAGGGGTGGAGGCATTTCTCACCAAGTATCCTATGAAACCTGAAGTCATGGGAGGATGATGTTAGCTCATGCTCCCCTAGACGTGCGATGATGATTGTTAGTTTCCTGCTGGGGAATCTTGGTCAAGATAGTGACACTTCTGCTTATGGGTTTTATTTGGAGTTAGGTCAATATAGTTGACGCTCCAAGATAGTCCAGCAGAGAAAGGATAGGAATGAAAGATGGAAGTAAGTTAGGGAGGAAGGATGAGTAGAAATAGTTGAGAGTGTATGGAGATTTTCCCTATGTTGGAACTTATTTTTTTCCTTCTGAAAATAAAATTCTTATATATATGAATATTCATAATTATGTAATTAAACTACAATTTTCTAAATAACATTGTTGAGCTAGATAATTGAAATTAAAGGATTTCACAAACATTTGATTGGTTTATTTTCTTTTATAAAATGAATTGTCTTGTTGAATGGATTGGATGCATATGGAAATTACTATAGAGATGATAGTTATTGAAATTAATACATGAACAAGACTTGTATGTACTAGCTACACATGCATTTCTTGCACATGTACACTAGTATGAATGAGTTTCTGGCTTACTTACTAATAATGTCAGTTATTTGTTATGAATGTGTGAATCATGTTTCTTTTCCCTTGTACCATAAAATATTTTAACTTCGAGACGAAGTTTCTTGAAGGGTGGGTGTACGTAAAAACCCTAGTTAAATAGTTGCTTAAGGTTATCAAGAATAGTTAATTAAATAATTAACTGTCCTAATGTGTATTAGTTAAGTAATGGTTAACTATTAATAATATTAATTAATTAATTATTGTTTAATATATGTTGATTAATTAATTAATTGATTACTTAACACATTTAATGATTTGGGTAAAGAATTAAAGGCTTAATAACTTTAATTTATTTATTATAAAACATTACATATGACAGGGGACAGGGTATTGAATGGATGGATAAGGTAGTAAATGGAGGGATAAGGTGGGTGGAATTAAATGAAGGAGGAGGCGATGAATGGGGAAGGATATGAGGGGGAGAGGCATTTGGAAAAGGGGACTTTTTGGAATTTGGGGGAAAGGATAGCATTTGAGAGCAGGGACTGTATTTCCTGCTGAGGATATTTTCTAGTTTGGAGTTTGGGTGAACTGTTACAGGGGTGCACCAGGTTGCTGGGATTTTTGGGCTCAGGGGCCAAGAATCCTGGAGCTAGGGAGCTGGATAGGCTCTGTTCCTAGATGATAGGGAGGAAGATTCGGTTTTGGGTAGAGTTTGGACATAACATCAAAAAGGACAACTAGAGATCGGGGATTTAGCATCATACAGAGGTATGTTTATTTATGTATTTTCATGAATATGTGGTGTTATGTAAGATTATTTTCATGTTGTTAATAAATCTAATTTATGTTGAATAATAAATGATTATAAGTTCTGATTAAATTGTAGAGGATATATATATTTTTTATTCATTATTTTAGATTGTGTTTTATAAGACTTTGTGGGGACAGAGACCTTACAGATGTAACAAGTTGAACATTGAAATCATAGAGCAATGACATAATCAACCAATATGGGTGGTCATAGATGTTTAGCTATTATTCAGTCATTTAACCTTTTAATGTCTTTGAAAAATGTAGGTTTGAAGGGTGGTCGCCTCCACGATCCGAAACACATTTCCAAAAAGGCGTAAATCATTTTCTTCTCTTGTGTCATGAAATTTTCCTTCATTTACTTGTATACTTAAATTCAAAATCGGAAAAAAAAATGACACATAGAATGCATAACACATAATTTGTTTATGATTGGGAGTAATAGTAATTTTTCATATTCATAAACAAAAAACAAGACTTATCTTTTAACAAAAATTGGTCCAAGAGATTGGTCATGTAAGAGAAAATTTCCATTGAACCACAACCATCTAGTGTAGATACCACCACCAACCTAGGCTATGAGGCCACCATGGTGAAAAAACCAAGCAATAAGATTCTATATTTTTCATCCCAGCCTTTCTACTCACATTCTTACCTAACCTTCTCAACACAAAGTATTACAAGAATTTGATTCATCCTGTGATAGATAAGTAACTCTCTTCCACTACAACATGCAACATAAGGAATATATTCACTTTATGTACTTCATGGTCCCTTAGATATATTATTCTCTGTAGTTATCTTTAATGTCGATAGAAAGAGCTTGATCTATTGTATTCTTTCTAAGAATTTCCTAAAATAACTATATTTGTCTCTCAAGGATATAAAGAGTATATAATCGATAGTGAATGATGAATTGTTATATTCCCTATCCTATATGCTCACCTACAACCACTATATTTTATCCAAAGTCTACAATTTTCCTCTTCTTGATGTTGATTTTGGTTAATTTCCAAATTGGTATGGGTTGGAAATGGAGAATAAAACATGAAATATGTAGAGAATTAATGTTAGAGTGCTTCCCACAATGTTAGAGTCAACGACAATGATATCATTGGTGGAAATGATGGATGACATTACCTATAACTAGCAGAATGTAAGACTCTTACACTTCCCAAGGCATGTAGATTGTACTCAATCCATGCTCCCATTATTATGTGAAAAGACTTTCCCCACCAACCTCTTACATAGATTCAAGGATTGGTTGATAAGTCAAAGAAGGTATATGACTTCATTTAAGGCACATTGTAGAACAATATGAGTCCTGAGAATGACCTTGGAGATAGAGGATTTATTTTCCCATAGGTCCCCTTTCATATTCCCCTATAGTGGAATCATAATGCCTCTCATGCCTTCATGTGTTTTCTATGGTGGGTTGCATCACCATACATTGAAGCACTTTGAAGGCCTAATTACTATTTAACTATTTTAGTGAAGGTCAATTGAGTTGTTTTAGAGTCTTAGGATTGTGTTTTGTATTTGTAAAATACAACATGTGAAACTCTTACATCAAAGCCATACATTGTCATTGACCTTTTGAAATAAGTATTATCAAATAGTTGTCGTACCACCTGAGCACATATTTCAGTTTAGACACATTTTCTTTGAGTATTTCATCTTCTATATTGCATTATTTATTTTATATGTAATCTTGTAGGTTAGAAATATTTAAGCAATTTTAAACTATAGTGAACTCCATATCATCCAACCATTTCCTTAGGGTTCATGGCATCCCTCCATTCTTATGAGAACTTCAAGCCTTAGCAATTCTCTTGAACCTCTTGTATGGAAGACTATGCACTAGATACATATGGTTAAGATGGATTTTGATTATGCATGGGGCGCTCAAGCATGGGATGATATTTTATTCGATAGAATTCATATCTAATCTTCTTGCACAATGTATTCCAAAGGCTAAAACTCCCTTAGATAGTGGTGCACTTGAGTTTTACATGGTGTCTTATCTTATGTATTGTGTATGTGTGAGCTAAGAGTTCTCTTGTTTCAAGCCCACCTAGTAGCCTTCCCTTTCACTTGTACATGGTTATTTCCTCATAGATGTTTAGCTATTATTCAGTCATTTAACCTTTTAATGTCTTTGAAAAATGCAGTTTTGAAGGGTGGTCACCTCCACGATCCGAAACACATTTCCAAAAAGTATAAATCATTTTCTTCTCTTGCATCATGAAATTTTCCTTCATTTCCTTGTATACTTAAATTCAAAACTGGAAAACAAAATGACACATAATGTTTTTATGACTGGGAGTAATAGTAATTTTGCATATTCATAAACAAAAAAATGAGACTTATCTTTTAACAAAAATTGGTCCAAGAGATTGGTCATGTAAGAGAAAATTTCCATTGAACCACAACCATCTAGTATATATATCACCACCAACCTAGGCTATGAGGCCACCATGGTGAAAAAACCAAGCAATAAGATTCTATATTTCTCATCCCAACCTTTCTACTCACATTCTTACCTAACCTTCTCAACATAAAGCATTACAAGAATCTGATTCATCCTATGATAGATAAGGAACTCTCTTCCAGTACTGGGAGTAATAGTAATTTTTCATAAATGCAATATTTACACCAAGCCCTATAAATGGAATATTTACACAAAAATATAATATGGATGTTATTAAGAGGTTTGGCACACTAGGTATGGGTATCAAGGACTTAACCATGATCCAAGGACAATCACTAGTGCCTAAAGAATATTTCTAGGGTTCATGGTTGTATGTCCCACCTATGGATTTTGTATTATCATTATGAGTGATGACAATGTTGTCAGTGTCCAAACCAATCAAAATTATGAATGGCCTATTTGTAAGAATATTTACCTTCTCCTTGCACAATAAATAAATAGAATAATAGATTAATACTTCAATTTTTTATTGTAAAACCTCCTATCTTAGCATAGTTTAATCCTTTAATCATTATATTATATTCATATATTAAGAAAATGTTACACAATTGTCCCTAATATTGTAACATTTTTCCTTGGACCATGCTTAGGGCCCAAATGCCAATCCCTATCATGCCAAATCTCACAGTGGATTCAATATTATACTTTTGGGCTAAAGATTCCATTTATAAAGCTTGTTTTGTGGTTTCAAACCCTATGCATGGTCCATGAACCATAAAGAATATTTTAACACCCACAATACATTGGATTTTATCCTTGGACCATGGGAAATATCTTAATAACCATCTAGAGTGGAAAATATCATAATGGTTCCCAAGTGATGTTTTTCCCTATAGAAGATCAAGTTGCAGACATTTTCACAAAGTCTCTTATAGAAGTGAAGTTTTCCAAACTTTGATCTATGTTAGGAGTTTAATAAGTTGCCATTAAGGGGGGATATGCTCGAATGCCTCCTTATTTATCCTATTGTGTCACATTTGTAAATCCTTCAAACATGTCCTAGGTTGTTCTTAATGGGGGATGTTAGGATATTTTGACACTTAGGATTTATTTAATATAAAATTGGTCTAATGTGTCTTTATCCTAACATGGATAAGGCCTTGAATCCCATCCTTGGTAAAACAATTCTCTTAATTGCATATGTATCCCACTTGGTGGCTAAATATCCCCTTTGAAGGATGTATGTAATGGTTTAAGACCCCATTTTATCCCATGAGCCCTCAAATATTCATTTAGTTGATATGTCTCTTCTTTTCACTAATTTACCATGGTCAAGACACCAAGATCCATCCTTGGTATGAAAAAACTATTATAGGCACCCATATCCCATTTTGAGATAAAATATTCTTTTTAGAGGTCCTATGTGGTGATTTGAGTCCATGTTCATGGAAAATATCCTTAAAATATTTATATATGAATTGAGTCCCTTTATTTTCTCTCCTTGTCATGGTTATGACCCCTAGACCTATTCTTGGTGCATGAAACCACCTAACTTCACACATATCCCAATTGGAGGCCAAATATCCCCTTGAAAGAAACTTTGTTGTGGTTCAAGCACATGTGCATAGTTCATGAGCATTAAAATTTTCATTTATATCTTAAGGCCCTTTATTTACTCGCATGACCATGGTCACAGTCTCCAAATCCATCCAATGCATCTAAAGTTTTCTAATATTTCCCAAATATAATTTATATGTTAAATATTATAATCCCTAAAATACTAATTTAGATCATACAACCCTTTTTTTCCTTCATTGACCATAGTTAAAGCCTTGAGACCCATGTCTGGTATGCAAATTCTCTTAACGATGCCTATATCCCACCAACAGGCCAATGATTTGAGTTTGTATGGTGGTTTGAGTCCTTTTTCATGGGCTAGGGCCATAGAAGCTTGTTAAGCCCTAATATTGGCTCATTACCCCTTAATTGGGGCATATTAAATTAGTAATGTTATTTTATTTATGTCGTCTTTATTCCATTAGTTGTAATTATACCTCCTAGTCTCCTATATATACCAAGGAGACATTTTCATTTGGAATCATTTTGTACTTGAACATTTATGTGGGGTAAAAGGAGGTTTCCCCCTCGAAGAGGCTTATTATCTAAAATTATCTCTTTTTCAAGGCATTGAATACTTATTTTGAGGTTTTTCTATGATATATTGATCTTTGGTTCTTAACATATGGTATCAGAGCTCAAGGTCTTAGGGTTTCACTACTACATCTAAGACACCATGGGATTTTCACTATAACTTTTTTTCTACAACGATTCAAAAGGAAAGGCTTGGACGATATTTAGTAGACAGATCAAGGTACGTTGGGTTAAAAGTTTAGCTCTTGAGGACTTATACTTTTGGATATACAACCTTTGTAATATAGGGTTCTGGAATCATCCTTAATTCAGTCATTGCGGAATTTTCACTATAATTTTTTTTTTTTTTGTAATGTTTCAGATCCTGAACTCCAGAGGATATTCTCAGAAATTAGTAAGGTATCGGTGGTAGAAATTTCAGCTTTTGGGTCATATTAAATTTGTATATACACCCTGTGGAATATAGGGTATCTGACTCGTCCTATTGACTAGTCTCAAGCAGGTGTTCCGGGTAAAAGAATCATAAATTCTTCCCAGAGTATCAAAATTGAGTGAGACTAGTTGCATTGGATAGTGGACATACCTTAGTAGTTTTGGTACAATTTTCATAATTTTATATCAATTAGTTTATACGGGGCATGCTATACAAGTGAGATCTCCTGGAAAGGCCAAAAATCAGCAATTTGCGGGGAATTTACTGTAAATTCCACTTGGCACATCCAATTTTTATCAGACCTATGGCATTGAAGAGAAGAAATATCAGAGACCTACAAAAAATAAAATTTCATACTTAGAAGGGCCAAAATTTTGGAGATACAATAAAATGAAGTTTTTCTAGTAGAACCACCTCAAAATCAAGGTTTAAAGTGATACTTGGCCAACATGCCACCAAAAAAGGGGACTTCTACACCAAATAAGCCTCTAGACAATCCTACTTGGACTCTTGATGAAGGTGAAGAAATGCATAGGGACATAAATGATTTACAAAAGAATACAATAATCAAATATGAACTACGAGAGATGATGGATTCAATGGAAGCTAAGTTGGATACTAAGATGGATGGTTTAAAAGGGGAGATCATGGAAGGATTGAAAAATTTCCTAATAGAGAGGACACCTGAAAGTGAAAATGTATCCCATGAAATTCATGATGAGGACACAAGGAAGGTGAATCAAGAATGGAGAAACTCCAACTTTGGGTTGAATACCAACCACATTCCTAAGATTGATATGAAGAAGTTTGATGGCAAGGACCCAATCACATGGATACTTCAGATGGATCAATTCTTTGATCTACATAATGTGCCACATACACAAAAGGTACAAATTACTTCTTTATATTTAGAACCCAATCAATTTGTATGGTATTGATGGCTTTTTTCTCGCAAATCACTCGTCACTTGGACAATTTTCATGAAAGAAATGATAACACACTATGAGGATACAAGGAGAAATACCTTCTTTAGCCAATTGATAAATCTCAAGCAAAAGGGTTCAGTTATCGAGTACATTGAGAACTTTCAAAGATTGAATATAAAGGTAATAGATATTCCATATGAGCACTTGATTGATGTATTTATAGGAACTTTAAAGGATAACATTCAACATGAGTTTCACCTTTGGGAACCCAAATCATTGGAGAATGCATTTAAGGTGGCAAGAAATGTTGAAAGTAAAAATATGACTATGGCTACTAGAAGGACCAATCCTAACATCTATGGAGAGAATAATGCTCCTTCTTCTAAAACACCTCAACCTACAAGGTTGATACCTCAACAATTGGAGGAAATAAAAGAAAAAGGTTTATGCTTTAATTGTGACAGCAAGTACAATAAGGGACATAAGTGTGGTGAGAAGAAATTATTCTACATAGATTGTGAAGAGGAAGAAGAAGAAGAAGAAGAAGAAGAACCATCTCAAGATGAAAATGTAGAAGCAATTTTGTCTGAAGAGTTGACTCCCACGATATCGTGTAATGCATTGGATGGAATTAACACTCCTAAAATCCTCAAGATCGAAGGATACATAAAAAATAAAAAGGTAATAGTCCTAATTGATTCTGGCAATACTCATAATTTCATTCACTATAAATTAGCCAAAGCTCTCAATTGCTTTGTATATCCAGCGCTAGAGTTTCTAATGATTGCAGATGGAGGAACTTTCAATTGCTCAGGAAAATGCAATAAGATCAATCTCACTATGGGGGAATATGTAATGAATAGTCCAATGATTTCTATACCCATGGGTGGTGCTGATGTTGTACTAGGAATCCAATGGTTACAATCATTAGGAATAATGGCTTTTAATTTTCAAGAAATTTTCATTGGAAGGAAAAGAAATTGAGTTAAGAGTTATCACAGGGAAACTCGATAAGGTGATAAGCTCTAATGGCATGAAAAAATTATTGAAAAAGGGGAATCAAGGCGTTATTGCAAAACTATGCTCACTATATGTTCAAACATATAAGCCATCTATTCCTCAATATCTCCAAGGTATCATTGATAACCATTCCAAAGTATTTGAAGATATTCCCAAAGGTCTTCCACCCACTCGAAATCATGATCATGAAATTCACCTAATTCCTGGGAGTATTCCTCCTAACATCAGATCATACAGATACCCTTATGCCCATAAGAATGAAATTGAGCGCATGGTTGAAGAAATGTTAGAGGCTGGCATTATTAGACCTAGCCAAAGTTCTTACTGTGCACCAGTGGTAATGGTATTCAAGAAATATATCTCATGACGTACGTGTCAAGATTACAGAGAGATCAATAAGATCACTATCAAAGATAAGTGTTCCATTCCCGTCATTGATGAATTGTTAGATGAACTACATGGAGCAATCTATTTCACAAAATTGGATCTTCGTTCAGGGTATCATCATATTAGAATGAAGGAAGAAGATATCCCAAAAACAACATTCCGAACTCATGAAGGCCATTATGAATTTTTGGTCATGCCTTTTGGCCTTACAAATGCACCTTCCACATACCAAGGGTTGATGAATTCCATTTTCAATCCCTTTCTTCAAAAATTTGTGTTAGTATTTTTTGATGATATACTAATCTATAGAAAGTCTTGGGAGGATCATGTGCAACATGTTGACAAGGTGCTACAACTACTAAAGGAGAAACACCTATATGAAAAACCATCCAAATATTTCTTTGGAGTGAAGGAGGTAAAGTATTTGGGTCATATTGTATCTCATGAAGGTTTCAAGGTAGATCCTAACAATATTAAGGACATGATGGACTGCATGATTCCCAAAACATTGAAGAATCTTAGAGGATTTTTGGGTTTGACAGGTTACTACCACAAGTTTGTTCAATAGTATGGAAGAATAACAACACCTTTAATGACACTAACTAAGAAGGATGCATTTTCATGGACTCCGAAGGAAACTAAAGCTTTTGAACAACTTAAAGAGGTGATGTGAAAATCTCCTGTCTTGACCACTCCAGACTTCACCAAAACCTTTATTGTGGAATGTGATGCCTCGAGAAATGGAATTGGTGTTGTCCTAATGCAAGATGGAAGGCCCCTATATTTTGAAAGTCAACCACTCAAGGGAAAGGACTTACACAAACCCATTTATGAGAAGGAAACGATGGAAATACTACATGCATTTAAGAAATGGCATCCTTACCTAATAGGTAGGCACTTCAAGGTCAAAACAGATCATGATAGTCTTAAATACTTCTTGGAACAAAGACTATGTTCAGAAGAACAACAAAAATGGGTAACCAAGATATTGGGTTATGATTTTGAAATCGTCTATAAAAAGGGGAAGGACAATGTTGTGGTAGATGCACTCTCAAGAAAGTATGAAGATGTTGAGGCCTTTCTCTATGCTATCTCGATCATCCAACCTGATTGTATAATAGAAGCAAGGGATGAATGGAAGAATGATGGAAAAGTATGGACTCTCATTCAAAGTTTGTAACAAGATTCCATTGCATCAAATACATTTACATGGAAACATGATTCACTATGGTACAAAGATCACTTGTATTTATGTAAGAACTCCCAACTCAAACAAAAGGTACTATTGGAATTGCACACCTTTCTAGTAGGAGGGCACTCAGGGTTTTTGAAAACCTACCATAGAGTCAAGAAGGATTTTTTTTGGGATGGCCTTAAAACTGATCTTCAAATGTTTGTGGCAGAATGTTTGTTTTGCCAACACAATAAGGTGGAAACAATTAAGACCCCAGGTCTTTTACAACCATTAGCCATCCCAAGTCAGTGCTGGGAGGAGATTTCCATGGATTTCATCACAGGGTTACTAAATTCTGAAGGAAAGAGTGTCATCATGGTGATTTTTGATAGACTGACCAGGTACACACACTTTTGTGCACTCTCTCGTCCCTTCAAAGATAGTACAATTTCCATTGCATTCATGGAGACAATTCAAAAGCTACATGGAAGCCCAAAGATTATTACAAGTGACAGAGATCTCATATTCATTGGACATTTTTGGACATAATTATTTTCTTATTTGGGTACTCAATTGTCTCATAACTCATCCTATCATCCTCAATCTAATGGACAAACCAAGATAGTGAACAAATGTCTGGAATGCTACCTTCATTTCTTTGTCTCTGATAAACAAACACAATGGTTTAAATGGTTAACCTTGGCAGAATGGTGGTATAAAACTTCCTTTCATACTGCAACAAAAATGACACCCTTTATGGCACTCTATGGATACCACCCTCCTTCCATCACTTCTTCTCTAAAAGAAAAATCTAAGGTTCAAGCAGTGGAAGATCACATTTGAGCATCAACAACAAGTTCTCCAAATCTTAAAGGACAACCTATTCATGGCACAAAATCACATGAAACTATAAGCAGATCAACATCATAGTGAAAGAAGTTTTGAAGTAGGGGATTGGGTGTTTTTAAGAATACAACCATACAAATAGATGTCCCTCAAGAAAGCCAAGAAGGATAATAAATTATCACCAAAGTACTATGGCCCTTATAAGGTGTTGCAACATATTGGTACTATGGCATACAAATTGGATTTGCCTACATCTTCACGAGTACACCCAGTTTTTCATGTTTCATGCTTAAAGAAGGTTATAGGTGACAAGATCCTAGTTCAAACTATATTTCCAAAACTTGACGAGGAAGGAAAATTCATATTGGAGCCTGAAGCCATCACTGACACAAGAATTCACCATCTGAGGAATAGATCCATTTCAAAGTATCTCATTAAATGGAGGAAACTACCGGCTGGATATTCCACTTGGGAAGATGAGTCTTTTATACATAAGCATCCAAAGCTACTCAAGCATTGTGGACAACACTTGTCTCAAGGGAAGGGGTATGTTAAGCCGTAATATTGACTCATTACCCCTTAATTGGGGAATATTACATTAGTAATGTTATTTTATTTATGTCATATTTATTCCATTAGTTGTAATTATACCTCCTAGTCTCCTATATATACCAAGGAGACATTTTCATTTGGAATCATCTTTTACTTGAAGATTTATGTGGGGTAAAAGGAGGTTTCCCCCTTGAAGAGGCTTATTATATGAAATTATCTCTTTTTCAAGGCATTGAGTACTTATTATGAGGTTTTTCTATGCTATATTGATATTTGGTTCTTAACAAAGCTTCATTTACAACCAAATCTGTGAGATCCATGTCTTTTATGTAAAGCCTCCTAAAAGTACCAATATCGTGCTCAAGGACAAAGTTAATTTATAATTTTTTTTTTAGTTGTTTGAATAATATTCCATGTCCCATAAGACTAGTTACACTCATTTATGGATTAAGGACCTTATTTTGATCCCCTAATCATGGTCAGGGCCCAAAGACCCATCCTGGCTACACAAAAAGTTCTAATGGAAACCCTTTCTCATTCATATGAAAAATATCCCCTTTAAAGGGATGATGTTGTAGTTAAAGGCCTTGATCATACTTATGGATTAAGCACCCTATTTTCAACACCTAATCATGGTCAAGGCCCCAACATAAATCCCTACTAGAAAAAAATCCTAATGGAAACTTCATCCAACCCGTATGCAAAAGATCCCCTTTAAATGTCTCATGTTGTAGTTCATGGCTTTAATCATGGCCTATTAATGCAATAATATTTTTTCAAGGCCAAATTCCTTGGATTTATCCTCCAACCATGGTTAAATCCTTCATAGCCACATTTGATACACAAAATATTATAACAATACCCATATCTCACTCAAAGGTTCATGATTCCCTATAGACAACATGTTATGTGGTTTAGGGCATTGATTATGTCCCTTAATTGCTAAAGGATTCATAAATGACCCAAGGGCCTTATTTTCCTCACTTGACCATGGCTAATTACTTAATTCACATGTCCCTAGTGAAAAATATTTCATAATGGTATACATATTCAACTTGGAGGCCAAGTATTTCCTCTAAAGGGATTATGTTGAAGGTGATGTTCATGGATATTGAGCCTTACAAATCCATTTATGGAATAAGGCCCTTATTGTCCTCCCTCCCTTTGTTATGGTAAAGTCCTTGAGACCCATTCCTACTATGAAAAAATTCATTATTATACCCATATCCTACTTATACGACAAAGATTCACTTTAAAGGAACTATGTTATAGTTTGAGGCCTTGATCATGGCCTATTAGAGAAAGAATATTATCTTAGGTCCTAATTCCCTCGACTTCTGACCCAACCATGGTCAAGGCTCTAGTACCCATCCCTAATGCAAAAAACCTTCTAATGGAATCCACATACCACTGTAATGATAATGATATCTTATATAGGGCATGTTTTGTGGTTTGTAGCTTTGTCCATGGCCCTTGTAGGTCCCCAAGAGATTCATTTAGAGACTAAGGGATTTATTGTCCTCTCATGCACATTATCAAGGCATTGAGACCTATCCCCATAATCCAAGGAATTATAGGAGAAACCATGTTCCACTTGGAGGATATGGTAATATTAGTATTAAACTGGTAATATTAATATTAAAACTACAGCCTATATATATATATATATATATATATATATATATATATATATATATATATATATATA
>ML779926.1:410280-448482 GCA_009831015.1 Picea engelmannii | reverse complement strand
TCCTATTAGGATGTAAGAAAAAGATGATTAAGTGGTTGTATTTTTGGATTTTCAATGGAGCTAATGTAAATGTATTACTTAATTCAACATTAGTTTTAAAAAATGGTTGGTTGCATGTTACAATCATTACATAAAATATGGGTACTAAGCTCTCTATAACTTCTACACATGGACTTTTGTTTATTTTATTTATCAAGTTTTCTTAATATTTTTTAATTTTTTATTTATTAATAATTAACCTTAGCCATTATAATATTTGCACACTAGGGATTGTATTAGGGCCTAAAATGGACCACATGTGAAAAATAATGTCTTTGCCCTTAAATTTGGTGCTTTATGGATTATTCATTATGCAAAGGGCCCTATAATATCAAATAGGCTCACAAAGGGAATATGGAAAACATCAATTATTTAATGATCTCTTAGCATTAATTATGGAGGACAAGCGATAATTATATATTATTTATTTAATAAGACATATGTATTAATAAAATGATTTTGATTACATGATTACAAAAAATATGAGAATTAATATTAGTAATTGTAGAATTTACATAGAACACTTGTCAGACAATTAGATTAGGTTGATGGATAGTTGGTATGGATTGTTGGTTGTCATTGACGTCAACCATTGGAGAGTGATATTGTAGATTTATGTCAACCCTTAGTGATTGATGTCAACCCTTGGAGATATTCTGGTAGCACAAAGGTTTGCGTAATGGACCCAAGGTTGTTTCATGTATAATGGTATGATTTTAGTATATTTGAAGTTAAGAATATTCTATATAGATAGTGAATGTCATTCCATTTCTGGTGGTTTGTGTAATGTCACATAAATCCTCACAGTTAGAGATTTATGGCCATGAAAAGTTGGAGAAAACAGGTTTGGGTAATGGACCCAAGTTTGTTTGATGGATAATGGTATGAGTTTTGATATATTTGTAGGAAATACTATTCTAGATGGAGATTACATGTCATTCCATTTCTAGTGGTATGTAGAATGTCACATAACTCCTCACGGTTAGAGAGTTATGGCCATGTGAAGTTGGAGAACCCTCATGAGTCATCTAGAAGCCCCAAAAGGTCAAAGTAGTCAAAGTGGTTTAAGATATTTTAAAAGGTAAATAATAAAGTGAAGTGATGAGTGTACTATAAATCAAAGTGAATACAAAAGAAATTATTTAAATAATAAATTTAATGGAGAATTTAGGAATTTAGAAGTGGGATAACCTTAAAATAAGGAAAGTGGCTTAAGATGGTTAAAAGGTAGCCCCTTCAGGATGTTACGTGAAAGTATAAATAAGAGACAAGACTCTCTAATTTTAATCACACTTGAGAATATTGAATATCTATAGGTGACTGAGGTAACCAAAGTATATCTAAGGTGAATTTCATAGGGAAGGTGAAGTAAAGAAGCCCAAAATTCAAGGGAGGATAAAATCTTTTGATGATGCTTTCTAAGGTATGTTATTCACAGGTCATCTCACCATTTCCACAATAACTTTTTTTATAGAATGATTCAGATCATGAAATTGAGAGGTCTTTTGAGGAAACATATCGAATTAATTGTGGTACAAATTTCTGCTTTTGGGTCATTGTATTTTTGGAGTTACACTCCGTTGAAAATAGGGTTTGTGGCTAGTCCTGAAACTAGTCTAAAACAAGTGTTTCAAGTAAAAACGTCATAACTTCTTCATAAAAGATACAAATTCAGTAAGAACAAATGTATTAGTTATATTACACTCTATAGTATTATGTGTGCAATATTCAGATCCATTCAACAAATATTTCATGCAGGGCACACTCTACAAGTTCGTTTTCTAGAATAATCCAGAATTCAACAAGGTATGCCATTTTTGCTATAACTATTTTTATAAGAGGTTCCAAGTAGTGAAACTTGGAGGAATTGAATAAAATACACTGAATAACATTGTGTACTATTTTCAAATATTTATTCATTACAAGTACATAATTATGATTATTTCAAGTTAGGGTTGTTGACTAATCCAAAACTAGTCACGTGAGACTAAAGTAAAGTTTGATGAAAATGTTAGTCTCTTGTTGTTAAAGTTAAGGAAGGTTTGCAGGTATGTGATCATATACACCAGGTCTATTACAAATTTACAAATCAGATTTGGATGATGAAATTGATGAGGGATTTTGGTTGATGTTGGGTGAGACTTCATCTTCTTCATAGGTGTTGCCGAAAGGGCCGATAGTTAGGGTTTTGTTGGTGCATTGTTGAAGCATTGAACCCTGGGTCTGCCCCTGTGTGCCAACAAATGGTTTCATTGCTAGGACCTTAAACTGTGATTGCTGGGAACTGAAGAAAATAAAAAAGATCTATTCGTGGATCTGCTACTTTAGTGGGTAGTATTCTACTTGATTGTGAAGATATGTGCTAAGAAAGAAGTCTGATTTGAAGAAAAAAGGTAAGATGTTAAATCTTTGTGCTCTGAGAAAGGTAAGATAATTGAAAAATTTTGTTTCGAAAGAATGAATCTAGGTATGTTTGATAGATTTTTTCCTAGTCTGAAAACAAGGGCACAATTAGAATAAAGAAGATTTGATATGAGTAGATTTGATAAAAGTAATGAAAGATATGCTATTCCTATGCATAGAAAGAATGTTTGGACTAAAAAATGGATGCCGGATCCTAGAAATATTTTTTTGCAGGTTAGTTACTGTGACCCCAGTGCGCAGTACAAGAAAGGTTGGGGATCATTTAAGAGAAAGAGAGAATTAACTCTTTGTTATAGTTGCAGAAGACCGGGCCATCTTGCTAAGGAATGCCTTGGTAGAGGTCCTAGTTGTCTTTGCTGTAAATCTATGGACCATGAAGTTTTGGATTTCCCTATAATGATTTCTAAAGTTGAAAAGATGAATATGAGACAAGAAAACCATGAGACAATCCAAGAAACTAAGGATATGATAAAGCACCAGAAAGAATCAGAAACTGTATTATTATGGATGAAAGAAACCCTGAATGACCACAAATACATCAACTTATCAGAGATCTTAAAAGAGAAGGAGTGTATAGAAACACGAATAGGAGACTTCGACATAGACTATGTTCTAGATGAGGAAACATAGGTGAATATTATGACAACAAGAACTTGGGAAATTTTGGGAAAGCCTGCTATGGTTCCTTCATTGGGAGGAATAGGATTCTTTAGAGGGAAGATGATAACCCCATGTGGAAGACTTACCGAGATACCTATGAGTGCACATGTAACTTCGACAAAGGAAAAATTTTAGGTCATTAAGTTTGTTGAGAACACTGCCCCATTTTCTATTTTGCTAAGAAATACCTGGATTGAGAAAGATTAGATACGAAGGAAATAAGAAGAGGAAGATCTAGAACAAAAAAGAAATAACTAAGAAATTTCATGGCTAGGAGAATAACACACTTAATAGAAGAAAAAAAAGGACAAATCGAAGCTACTGAGGACCCAAGATCTGGATGTCAAAGTTGAAAGAACATAGGAAGACATGAAACACCTTCCTGTACAACAGAGTAGAGCACCTACTCCAGAAAGAGAAGAAGTATTACCCTTGAACGACCTGTAGTAGTGTGAAGTTACTATGCTAAGAGAAGATAAGAACAATAATGGAAAGAGGAACCCAATGACTCAAATCACAGGGAAGAAAGATAGAAAAATCAGTAGGAAGAAAGCATGGTTAGAAAAATTGTAGAAAGTCTTGGAGTGGACTTCGCAGAAGGAAGGTTTATAGAACTTGAACTTCGTCGGGATATCAGAACAACAAAGATTGACACTTCACCACGATGAAGCAATATGACCGTTGGAGGCGTCCCGACCATTAGGACGATGCTCCATAGTGGATTGAACCATAATTATGGCCAAAAAGATCAGCATTAGACCGTTGGGACCGCGCCATAATAGATGGAAATGCATTGATTGAGGTGTTCCTACCTGTTGGAGGAATCAATTATGATGTTAGATATTTATCCCGTCGAGCATTTCAACGAGAACACTTTTACAAATAGTGATTACACGAGCCATATTTATCATGTAGTGCCTATTGAGACCTCGCCACCCATTCTATTAAATTGAGTATTTGATCACCGACCTGACCTCAAGTCTGCATGCTGAGTGACTTTAGCGCAATATAGAAATTCATCGAAGAGATCCTCATAGACCTCATGGCTGAGAAGGTAAAGTCTACTGGAGTCCAAGCCTCATCGAAGAGAGGAGTGCAAGCATCCCTGTCAATTGCTCATGGATTTGGACCATCCCAAAATGTGACAAAGAAATGAACAAAGCATCACGATGACTTGGTGAATGCGAATCTCATCCCATCTATCCTGCCTGACTATATCCCACCTCTAGCTGGTGCAATGATCCAGATTTTATGAGCAGAACAAAATGAATACAAATTATTAAAAGGTTCTTAAAAAAAAATAAAAGAGATATAGTAAAACTGGTTTTATATTCAATAATGAAATAAGCTGAAACTGTAAAATGCAGCGGAAACAAGCTTGTTGGAATGGTGGCAGCTTATCTCTGAGAAGAGATGTGACGGAAACACGCATTCTCTAGAAGAAGGTTACAATGAGGATCTGAAGGCCCTTTTACAATAATAAGGAATTCCCAAAACCCTAGACATCCAAAAACCTAACCATAGGGGATGAAGCGCCAAAAGTCATGTAGGCCCCATTTGGGTAAGTTAGTACATCAACTTCCTGGGGTCATAACTTTTGCATACGATATCTGTTTTAGGCGTGTGATATCCCGTTGGAAAGGTATCATCGAGGAGATTCAATTTGGGGGCTCAATCATTCCTTTAGTTATAGAGGATATTGATCCAAAAAAACCTTCATTTAGGTCCTCAAAATGGCCCCGGAAGTTAAAACTGCTAAAAATAGTAAATTGCCAAAATTGTCAGAAAACTATTTTGAGCCAGTTGGAAAAGGTGGGTGGCCATCAATATCCATCTGGATCAATCCTCCCTCCTTAGGAAGAAATGGTCTCCATTGCATTGAGGTCCCCCATCAAATAAGGAATTTTCTGCTGAATTTGGCCACGGGTGAACCACTTGCCTTGGTGCAGGAGCTGCTTTGCTTTGACAACTTGATAAAGTTGGATCCTTTGTTGTCGAGTGCCCTTGATCTATCTATCCACAATTTTATCATTAGATTCCTGTTATAGGCAGTCAGGGTTGAGCTCTATTGGTGTCAGTTGTTCTGCTAGTTCTGAGGTGTCCAATAATGGTGGGAAATAAGGGCAAAGGAGATCCATGTTGAACACTGGGTGCAGACCAAGGAAAGGAGGAATGTTGAGCTCAAAAGCATTATCCCCCATGGCCTTGGTGATAGTGTACAACCCATAATGGAGTGGATGAAGCTTCCTATGGGGTTTTGTAAGGTGTTCTTTTTGCAAGTGCAACTAAACTTTATCACCCACCCAAAACTTATGCGACACCCGGTGTTGATCATAGCGCTGTTTGTACTTGTCATTGGACTTCTGTAGGATATCCTGAACCTGCTGGTGGATGTGATGGATCCACTCAATGAACTGGGTGGATTTGTCAGCTTCAGTTGGATCAGGATATTATTTGGTTGAGATGATCGCAAGGGGAAGTGCAACATCTATGGGTCCCAGTGGTTGGAATCCCAACCCCACTTGAAAGGGGTTGTGGTCGGTTGAGCTATGCAGGGCTCGGTTGTAGCTATGTTGGACATAGGGAAGGCTCTCATCCCATGTGCGATGGTGTTTTGAATTATACATGTGAAGGATATGCACAATCATTCGATTTACAACCTCGGTTTGGCCATCTGTTTGGGGGTGGAAGGCCATGGATTTGGTGAGCTTGGTGTCCAGTAGTCACCAGAGGCTTGACTAGAATGTGCTGAGAAATTGAATATCTTGATCTGAGACAATGGTTTGTGGGATTCCAAAATGTACCCAAAATCATTCAAAGAAGAGCTTGGCTATGGCCTCTGCTATGATGCTCTTCTTCCAGGCAACCAGAATTTCCATCTTAGAAAAATGATCAACAACCACAAAAACATAGTCATTTCCCCGCTTGGTGGATGGGAGGCTCGACATGTAGTCCATTGAGATGGATTCTAATGGCCTATCAGGAGTAGGAAGAGGGGTGTACAAGCCCTGTTTCTTAGTGGTCGGTTTGGTAATAGTGCAAGCAGTGCATGACCTAATATACTTGCTGACCTCTTGTCAAAGTTTCAACCAGTAGAAATGTTTTTATAGCATCTCCACTATCTTTTCAATGCTGAAGTGTCCTGCCACCCAACTGTAGTGGGCTTCCCAGATCAGATTCGCTCACTCACTTTATGGAACACATATATGGCCTAGACGATACAACAATCCATTCTAAAGATGGAAATTATCGACATCTATGTTTGCACCCAACATTTGGTAGGTGGTGGCGAAGTCAGGGTCTATCTCATAGAGTTGGGGCCATCCAAATATCTCATGGATAGAAGAGTCTAGCACCATGGTGAGTGCTGCGACTGGTGGTCTGCTGAGAAAATCAGTGATGTGATTGGTGCTTCCTGTTTTGTACTTGATGTTGAGGTGGATTTGCTGCAAGTATGTGGACCACTTTTGATGACAGTCATTCTGCAATTTTCCTATGTCTGCATGAACTGCAGTGGCTTATGATCAATGTGGATGACTGTCTCCTTCCCAAGAATGTAAAGTCTCCACTGGCGGCATGTTTGCATAATGGAGTACATTTCTTTGTCATAATTAGGGTACTTATGGATAGTATCTGACAATGTCTCACTATGATAAGCCACGTGGTGGCCATGCTGAGTGAGAACGGTGCCCACAACATAGTCTGAAGCATCTGTCTAGATCTCAAAAGGATGTTGTAGGTATGGTAGTGAAATTATTGGGGATGAGCATAAGCACTGCTTCAAATCATCGAACGCTTGTTGTTGGGACTGGCGCCACACAAATTTCTCCTTACCACCACCCCTATTTATTTGGCTGAGGGCCCATGCAATATGGTAGAAACCCAACAAAAACCTGCGGTAGAAATTGGTAAGGCCCAAGAAGCTCCGAAGCTCAGTGACTATTGTTGGGGATGGCCTATCACGGATGACTTGGATCTTGGCTGGATCCACATGTACACCATGTTGATCAATGATGTAGCCTAGGTAATGGACCCTGTCCATGCCGAAGGAGCATTTTTCCAAGTTGGCATATAGCTTATGCTATCACAGGGTGTGCAGAACCTACTGAATATGCTGCAAGTGTTCGACCCAAGTCTTTCTATAAATTAGAATGTCATCCAGATACACCACTACAAAAATATTGGTGAATGGTCACAGGATATTGTCCATCATCCTCATGAAAGTGGCTAGAGATTTTATTAGACCAAAGGGCATGCCAAACCATTCAAAAAGGCCTTCTTTTGACTTGAAGGCAGTCTTCCATAGATCGGTCTTTTCTATCGGGACCTGGTGGTAGCCAGAATTCAGATCAATCTTACTGAAGGATTTGGACCCCCATGAGTTGATTAAGGAGGTCATTGATTCAGGGAATCAGGTTCCAGTTTCTGATTGTGATTTTATTCAGAGCCTGTGGTGGTCTCTGCGCATGCTCCACAACCCGCAGGTCGAAAGGTCCACGTCGACACAGGATCTTTCCTTTTCCAACTGGCCTGAAGAACTCTAAATGGATCTTCTATTTCCCTATCGAGAAATATGCACCCACAAAAAACTCTCACAGGATCCCCTCTTTACACTTTGGGAGATCGGACTTCGCAACTTTGCGAATCCAGTGGTCAAGCGTTGGAATCTCGAATACCCGAATCCTGATACAGTCAACGCTGACCTTTCTCTTTTTCCTTTCAGGATTTTTCCTATCATGATTTCGACGATCACGATGTCATGGAACTTATTTCTCCGACTCTCGAATCTCGATTTGCCGAAACTCTGATACACTCGTGCAGTTGAATTTCAATGCTACTTCACTTCTGTTGGGATTTTGGACTTCGCGATATTGTGAATCCCGATGCAATGAGTTCGGGACTTCACCCCACGAAACTCTAAAATGGTGTGCCACCAGTCCACCTCGCTGAATCCTATGGCCCACACCATTCCCTTGGCCTTCAGGATTTCGCGTTTCATGATATCGCGATTCCCATTGCCAAGTTTGCGGGACTTCCACCCACGAAAACCTGATACAAATATCCACGTGTAAATCCAATAGCCCTTATGGCTCAGATCTATGGTCCTACCCCTCCTCAGCTTGGAACCTTCTGAGGTACTCATGGTAACTCACTTTCTCCTCTGTGAGATCTTATGGCTCACGGGAATTCGTGAATTCTCCTCAGAGAATTCCGACCATCCATTCCTCCTTGGAAATTTCTGTGAATAACTAAGTGTTCCTTCAAAAACTTGTCCACCTACGACGCAAACTTATGATGCCTTCCTAATTCTTCCATGTACAACTCCTGTGCAACCCTTTCCGTAGTTATAAGGCTTTATCCTTCCTGATCTTCCTTATAACTCTGAGTCTAAGAGAAGACTCTTGCGCACATTCCTTGCAGAAACCTTCAGACACTTCCAAGTGCTGAATTTCCTTCGACCCTATGCACACTTGCAACAACAGTCTCTCAACACTTCATTCAGTTCCACAACTCTGGGACTTCACTTGGCCTGCGCACTCCTTGCATGGCTCCTATGCCCAACTGCACCTCGTAGTGAATGAGAACAAAAGCTACCCTATCTGAAACCTTTGTCAATGCACTCCTTGCGGACACTTCAACTGGACTCCTTGTAGGAATCCTTGTTTAGATAGAGAAACAATTGAAACTCATTCCTACTTCCTTTCAGACTTCAAACTCCAAACATGAAATCATATATACAACTATTAAAGCAAATGTATAACAAGAAGTAAATGTTCATGAGAATATCATTCAAAGATACATACATAGAGAATATATGAACACCATGAGTCTGAATCACAACTTTCTTTGTATTAATTCAGAACTTTTGTACATGGAGTCTGCTACACAGCTCTCTGCTTCCTCAACTATGCTCCCTTACACACACTCTAATGTTACAATACACAATGAGGTTGTCTATATACCGTTTCCCTCTTGTTCTCTAAAACTGTCTAATCTATCATTCAATTCTACCTACTTGCATTAACTACTATAAATGCCTTCTACCTACTAAAGACGAGAGAAAATCACTCAAGGTCCATTTACATTATACAAGTGTGCTTCTTCTTAATGACTTCATTTAAGATCACGCAATAACTTCAAGGTGATTTCAAAATTTGTACTGGGCACTTTTTCCAGCTGTCCGCTGTCTCCATGCTGGCTCACTTGATGTTGGCGATGCTCTTGTATCATACTTCCTCACTTGAAAATTTTCATGGGCTCCTGTCCATGAGCTTGCGCATGGTCTGCCCATGCCTCTGGATCTCTGCCTTGATCTCCTAGCTGGCATCTTCAACTGGATGGTTCTTCCATTTGACCAGATACTCAAAGTATTTCTTTTGCCTGGTCCTTTTGCTCATTCTTTTATCCAGTATGCACTCCATATGTGGATTTTCTACAACTGGCATCTACTTTCGCCACTGCACCTCTGGTTGTTCATTTTCTATCCCTACTTCCTCAGCTTTATATCAGTACAAATATGAGATATTGAATATTAGAGAAATTCTGATCCCATCAGGTAATTCAATCTCATAAGCATTTGTCCCAAATTTCTTCAAGACCCTACATGGCCCGATTTTCTTCATCCTCAATTTATTATATGTTCCTCTCGGGAACCTTTCCTTCCTCAAATGTGCCAGAATCAAGTCACCAACCTCAAATTGAAGTTGTCTTCTATGCTGATCTGTTCTACGCTTATATTCCTAGCTTGAACTTTGCAATCACTACTTCACCTAGCTGTGAAGTTCCTTCATTGCTTCCATGAATTCTTCTGCACTAGCACTCCTAGTTGCAGTCTATTCTGATTCTCTCAGCTCATAAATTCCTCTTGGCTGCATGCCATAGACAATATGAAATGGACTCTGTCCTGTTCTTTTGTTAACCGAGTCATTATAAGCAAACTCTGCCTGTGGTAATATGTTGTCCCACTGGTTGTGGTGTTTTGTCACCAAGCTTCTCAGCAAGTCTCCCAGACTTCTGTTTACCACTTCTGTCTGTCCATCCGTCTGAGGATGATAAGATGAACTAAATGACAAGTTAGTTCCCAGCTTCTTCCATACGGTCCTCCAAAAGTGCCCTATGAACTTTGTATCTTGATCCGAAACTATGCTTCTTGGTAAGCCATGAAGTCGAATGACTTCTTTGAAAAACAGATTCGCAATGTGAGTTTCGTCACTGGTCTTCTAACATGGAATGAAGTGTGCCATTTTGGAAAATCTATCCACCACCATAAAGATTGAGTCAAAACCTCTTTGTGTTCTTGGCAACGCCAATATGAAATCCATGTTGATTTCATCCCACAACTTCTCTGGTATGGGAAATGGTTGATAGAACCCCACATTCTGCTTCCTTCCCTTCGAATGCTGGAAAATTCTAAATCTGTCCACAAATCTCTTGACATCTACTCGCATTCCCAGCCAAAAATATGATTCATTTAGCTTTGCAAACATCTTGTCATGACCAAAGTGCCCTGCCAATCCTCCAATGTGTTTCTCCTTCAACAAATTCTCCCTCATGGAGCATTTCGAAATACACAGTTGATTACCTATAAATAGTAGTCCCTCCTGGATCATGTAATCTACCCACTAACTTCTATCCCTGAGAATTGGATTCTCAGCTGCTTCATATTCCTCCTTAAAATATGGATCATCTGCATACATGTTCCTGAGATCATCAAAACCCAATGTTTTGACTTTGAACTCCTGCAACAATAAACACTTCCTGCTCAAAGCATTAGCGACTTTGTTAGTAGTACCCAAAATTTGTTTAATCACAAAAGTGAAATTCTGCATATACTCAACCCATTTGACATGTCTCTGATTCAACTTTTCCTGTTGAGTCATGAACTGCAGTGCATGATTGTCACTTTACAAGACAAACTCTTTCAGGATCAAGTAATGTCTCCATTTCTTCAATGCCTGAATGATAGCATAGAACTCCTTGTCATATGTGGAGTATTTCACCTTTGCTTCATTTAGATTCTCACTAAAGTATGCTATCAGCCTTTCTTCTTGACTCAAGACTGCCTCGATTGCAAATCCACTTGCATTGCATTTCACTTGAAATGTTTTTCGGAAATCCGGCAACACCAGAACTGGTTGTTCCATGATCTTCCTCTTCAACAGATTAAAAATTTTCTCAGCTTCTTCTATCCAGTGAAAAGATTTGTGTCTTTTATTCACTATTTCCATCATTGGTGCACTAATTCCACTGAAATTCCTGATGAATTTTTGGTAGAAACTAGCCAATCCGTGAAAACTTCTCACCTCAAAAACATTCTTCGGTGATGGCCAATTTTTGATTACCTCCACCTTATCTGGGTCCATTCTCAACTCATTTGCAGAAACAAAAAACCCCAAGTAGATGATCTCTGTCTTCATGAATGAGGAATTCTTCATGTTTATCAACAACTTCTCCTATTGTAATTTCTGCATCACTGTAGCCAAATGCTTCAGATGCTCTGCCACTGTTTTACTGAAAACCAGTATGTCATCTAAATACACAATGACAAATTTTCCTATGAACTCCCTCAAGACTTCATTCATCAACCTCATGAAGGTACTCAACACATTTATTAAGCCAAATTGCATAAAAATCCATTCATACAACCCTTCATTGGTTTTGAATGTTGTCTTCCACTCATCACCTTCTCTCATGCGGATCTGGTGATAACCGCTTTTCAAATCAATCTTTGAAAAATATTTTGCTCCACTCAAGCAATCCATCAGATCATCCATCTTTGGCAATGGAAATCTGTACCTGATGGTTATCTTGTTAATCGCCCTCGATTCATTACACATCCTCCATCCTTCATCTTTCTTTGGACTGAGTACTGTTGGAACAACACATGGACTCAAGATTTTCCTAACGAAACCTTTGTCCAACAACTCCTGGACTTGCCTCTTAACCTCTTCATTCTCTTCTGGTGTCAATCTGTACGTGACTTTGTTTGGAAAACTAGCTCCTGGTATGAGATCAATATGATGACTCACACTTCTAATCGGTGGCAACGAACGAGGTAGTTCGCCCACTACTATGTCAGTGAACTCTTCCTGCAGTTCCTGAATTTCTTCTGGTAAATCATCCACTCTTGTGCTGGTCAAAACAATCTTCGGTTTCCTAACCACAATGAATTGTGGTTCTTCCTTCTTCTTAACCTCTGTAAGAAGTTCCTTCCCACTCATGAGAAGTACTGTGTTGCTTACTTCCAGTTTCACCTCCCTATCCTTGATTGGAAGCAACATGTGAGTCCTCCCATTCTTCTCTAGGGTGTATGTGTTCATTCTCCCATCATGAATCACATTCCTTTCATATTGCCATGGTCTACCCAACAATAGATGACAAACATCCATAGGAATGACATCATAGAGTATCTTATCATTATATCCTCCTATCTTAAATTCAATTAAACATTGTTTAGTGATAGTTACCTGATGTCCTTTTTGTAGCCATGAAACTCTGTATGGGCTTGGATGATCAGTCATCTCCAGCTCCAACTTTTCTACCATCTATGTTGAAACGAGATTATCTATGCTACCACTGTCTACAATGACCTTGCATACCCTATCCTTGGTCTTGCAAGCAGTCCTGAAAACTCTGGTCCTTTGGAATGAACTCTCCACCTCCTTCTCTGGTGTCAAAAGGAATTTTCGCATCATCAACGATCTTCTTCCTTCAACATCCTCTACGTCAACATCCCGCCTCTGTGCTTCGGTGATGTGAGCTTCTCCACTCTCCTTATTTTTATCTGGACACTCGTAAGACTTGTTCCCATTCTTTCCACATGTGAAGCAGGTTATTACTCCACCTCTTCCTCTACCTCTAGTACGAGGAAACATGTTATTGTCAGCATAATCTCCTCTCTGCTTAGTATGCTGCCCTCGCTGTGAGGTTCCACCTCTTTCAATTCAAGTCTAAGGCTTTTTCCAGTCTTCTTTGGGCTTCTGATATTTGTCGTGGGCAACTGATTTTCCTTTGGGCTGACTTCTGCCTCGGCCTCTTTGACTCTTCTTTCGACTCAGCTTCTCTTCAGATTTTAGAGCCATATGATAAGCATCTTCCACCGTTCGGATGGTTACCATGCTCATCTCGTCCTGAATATCATATCTCAGGACATTCATGTATTTGGAAACTTTCTCATCATTGCTCTCTCGATGACCTGCTCTGATGTTCAGCTTGTAGAATTCTTCAATGTATTCTTTCACTGTCATCAACTTCTGTCTCAGGTTTTGCATCCTCCTGAACAGAGTAATTTGATAATCCCTGGGGATGAATTTCACCTTCATCTTCATGATCATTCTATCCCAACTCTTGATCTTCTGCTTGCCTTTGCAGTGTCTGTCAGCTTGTAGTTCATCCCACCACAATGTTGCATGTCCTTTCAATCTAGTGACGTCATGCTTGACTTTCTTGTCCTCTTCGACATCTTCATAGTCAAAATATGTGTCTAGAGCTCTAATCCAGTCTAGAATCTCCTTTGCATCCAGATTTCCCTCATAAACTGGAATTCCCATCTTCTTTCTTGCACCCATTCTTGCAATAGCTCTGATCAAATGTTTGTTTGATGCATCTTCAGCTGCAACTTCTTCTTCATGTTCAACCTCAATTTCACTCTCGGAATCACTGAGATCCCCTGCACTGACTGTGCATCTTTGTGTTGTCTCCATGTCTTCGAGTCTAGCTCGTAGATCATGCATCTCTCTCTCCATGGCTGGATCTATCATCTGCCTGCCTCTCCTTCTCGGCATTTCCCTATCCTCTGGTGGATTGAGTGTTTGCCTGTCCCTTATCCTTGGCGGCATGGTGATTTTTTCTTTCTCTACTACAGAAAGAAAAGAACCTTTCTGTTCTCTGATACCAAACTGGTGGTCTCGGCACATGCTCCACAACCCGCAGGTCGGAAGGTCCACGTTGACACAGGATATTTCCTTTTCCCACTGGCCTGAAGAACTTTAAATGGCTCTTCTATTTCCCTATCGAGAAATCTGCACCCACAACAAACTCTCATGGGATCCCCTCTTTACACTTTGGGAGATCGGACTTCGCAACTTTGCGAATCCAGTGGTCAAGTGTTGGACTCTCAAATCCCCAAATCCTGATACAGTCCATGCTGAACTTTCTCTTTTTCCTTTCGAGATTTTCCCTATCACGATTTCGACGATCGTGATGTCGTGCAACTTTTTTCTCCAACTCTCGAATCCCAATTTTCCGAAACTCCGATACACTAATGCGGTTGACTTTCAACACTACTTCACTTCTGTTAGGATTTTAGACTTCATGATATCACGAATCTTGATGCAATGAGTTCGGGACTTCACCCCACAAAACTATGAAATGGCATGCCACCTGTCCACCTCGCTGACTCCTATGGCCCACACCATTCCCTTGGCCTTCAGGATTTCGCATTTTGTGATATCGCGATTCCTGTTGCCAAGTTTGCGGGACTTCCACCCACGAAAACCCGATACAAATATCCACATGTAAATCCAATGGCCCTTATGGCTCGAATCTACGGTCCTACCCCTCCTGAGCTTGGAACCTTCTGAGATACTCACGGTAACTCACTTGCTCCTCCATGAGATATGATGGCTCACGGTAATTCACAAATTCTCCTCAGAGAATTCCGACCGTCCATTCCTCCTTGGAAATTTCTGTGAATAACTAAGTGTTCCTTCACAAACTTGTCCACCTGTGGTGAAAACTTATGACACCTTCCTAATTCTTCTAGGTACAAATCCTGTGCAACCCTTTCCACGGTTATAAGGATTTATCCTTCCTGAGCTTCCTTATAACTCCGAGTCTAAGAGAAGACTCTTGCGCGCACTCCTTGCGACAATCTTCAGACACTTCCAAGTGCTGAATTTCCTTCGACCCTGCGCACACCTGCAGCAGCAGTCTCTCAACACTTCACTTAGGTCCACAACTCTGGGACTTCACTTGGCCTACACACTCCTTGCACGACTCCTGTTCCCAAATGCACCTCGGAGTGAATGAGAGCAAAAGATACCCTATCTGAGCCCTTTGTCAACGCACTCCTTGTAGACACTTCAACAACACTCCTTGCAGGAATCCTTGTTCAAATAGAGAAACAATTGAAACTCATTCCTACTTCCTTTCATAATTAAAACTCAAAACATGAAATCATATACACAACATATAAAGCAAATGTATAATAGGAAGTAAACATTCATGAGCATATCATTCAAAGATACATACACAGAGAATATATGAACACCATGAGTCTGAATCACAACTTTCTTTGTATTAATTCAGAACTTCTGTACACGGAGTCTGCTACACAACTCTCTGCTTCCTCAGCTATGCTCCCTTACACACACTCTAATGTTACAATACACAATGAGGGTGTCTATATCTCGTTTCCCTCTCGTGCTCTAAAACTTTCTAATCTATCATTCAATTCTACCTACTTGCATTAACTACTATAAATTCCTTCTACCTACTAAGGACGAGAGAAAATCTCTCAAGGTCCATTTACATTATACAAGTGTGCTTCTTCTTAATGAATTCATTTAAGATCGTGCAATAACTTCAAGGTGATTTCAAAATTTGTACTGGGTACTTTTTCCAGCTGTCCACTGTCTCTGCGCTAGCTCGCTTGATGTTGGAAATGCTCCTGCATCAGCTTGATAATCAATACAGACTTGCCAGGTTCCATCATTCTTCCATACCAGCATGATTTGGCTCCCGCAAGGTGACGAGCTGGGGTGGGCGTGCCCCTTGTAGAGAAGTTATTAGATCTGTCACTTGATCTCCTCATTCTCTAACAAATAGTGACGATATATTGTCCCATTGGGTAGTGGTGCGCCGAGGGTCAGATCGATGGGGTGCTTGACCTGGCAGTGCAGAGGTACCCCTGTAGGTGAGGAGAAGATATCTGAGTATTCTTCCATGACCTTATCTACTTGCTTCTGTTGTGTGGAGAGGTCGACCGCAGAGACCCTGGATGTGGCTGTGATCTTTTACTTATTCTGAGAGTGAATCATGAAGAGGACAAACTTCCTCGTTTGAGAGATGACCTTCCTGCATTGCTTAGCAGAGATCAAGGAAATAGCACTAGGTGGGACTGCCTCGAGTATCCTGTACAATTTCCTGTTCAAAGTAATAATAACACTACAAGGCCTAAACTCATATACAACATGATGTTCCCATAAATAAGGTTGGCGCAAAAGAACATCACAAACTTTGAGAGGAGCAACATCACACAATACCTCGTATTTGAAGGGCTTGATGCCATATGACAGTCGACACTATTGACTAACGTGGAGATCGCTTCCTTGGCAGAGCCATCCAATGGTGTACAGTTGTGGGTACAACATTGTTGGCAGAGCCAGCTGCTTGATGACCTCTGCTGAGATGAGTTTCTTCTGGCTACCACTAATAATGATGAAGTGCAGTAGGGTGCCTTTTACCCACATCTGTGAATGGAAGAGGCACTCTCCTTCTTCTGTCTCATCTGGTTCACCAGGATGGAGCTTGGTGGTAGAAACGATGGCATTGGGTTCCGCATTAATGATCTGTCTTCCCCTTTCTAGTTCTGGCTCAGAGTCATAATCTGCATCTGATTCAGAGGCTTTCACTTCGGCCACCAACTACTGCTTTGAGCGAGAGTCAACAGTGTTATGCCAAGGTCTATTATGGAAGTCACACCACTTCCCGGTAACTTTCTTTGTCTTTTTGGTGTCCTTCTTTGCTTGTGGCTTGGACTGGTTTTCCTAATACTGTCCATATTTGCTCTATCCTTTGTTTGGTGGGTTGGGGCCACCCTTTCCTAGCTTTTGTTATGAGGGGTTCCTAGGCCCAAATAGTCACATCTTTTGTTTGAGCTTCTGCTCGATTTTGACGGCATATCAGTAGGCCATGCCCAAGGATGAGATGTCCAAAAATTCTATTTCAGTCTGGATGTGTCAATGCAGAGCACCATGATACTTGAGCACCATTTGTCACTCTGAATATTTGATACCCAAATTGGTGCACAAGGTATGGAAGATATTTGTGAAATCTTGCACTGCTTGGTCTCTTTCTTGCCGCAGTGTGGTCCATTTGGTATACAGGTCGTCATAACTTTCGATAGGGTAGTATTGTTCCTTAATAGCATCCCTGAAGGATTCCCAGGTGGTTGTGACTGAAAATAATGAGGTTTCCTCTCTTTCCTTTTTCTCATAGAAAGTTTCCCACCAATCTCTGACATGGGGAACGACTTTTAGGAGCACAAACGTAATCTTTTCTTTATTCAAAAAGTTATGGACAGAAAAATACCCTTCTAGTAGATTCATCCACTTGTCTACAATATCTGCATCTATCTGACATTCAAATATAGGAATATCGAAGTTTATTTGTACCTTGAAGGGGGTGACGTGAAATATCCCGAATTCAATAAAACAAAAAATTAGCAGCAAAATCGATAAACATAGGAATAACCAGCAAATTTCTTCATTAAATCCATAAACGGTGAAGTACAAATGAAAGATCTGTAGGATCTTCTCCAATATCAGCTAGGCTAGATGGTTTCATTGGCGAAACTGAGTAAACTAGGGTTTTGAAACCCTCATGCTCACAAGAGCCCAATACAATATTTTCATAAACTGAATGATCAATCCCAAAAGTCTCTCCTCTCCTCCTCTTATAACCCTTCGTTGGGTCTCTTTAGTGTAACTACTTTTCCCCTCTTTATTTTATTAAGTGACTAATTTCACTTTATTTTTATTTAAGTGCCTTTATAAGGTCACTTTCATACAATAACACTAAATGCCTCTTAAGGGGAAAATTGGGAACATTACAAATCCTCCCTTGCCAAGATTGCTTGTCCTCAAGCAATTGCAAGGTAACTCCAAACACGATCCAACTGAACCAATCCTGATACCTGGGTCCCATGTCAACTGAGGAAACTGGTAACATTCCCTGTGCAGAATACTCTTGAAACCCTCGGGAACTGTAATTCTGGGGTCCCAAAATAATATGAGGCCTATGGAATGTTGGTTACACCCCATGTTGTCCTGCAACACACCGACGTGTGGAACCTCCTGCCGTCTCCCAATGGAGCCAACTGTCCAATAGTCAAGCCAAGAAATACCTTGGTCCCAAGTATACTTGTAGATGAGACCAACCTGCTGCTGTTGTCGTGCCACTGCTCTGATTGTCTCGGGTTGTCCCTATAAACTCATCCTCAAAGAGATCATTCCCTCTCCCTCATATCGAACCAACTCTCCACCATTCCCCTGTGAACCTATAATACCACAAGATCTGTCGATGTACACTCTGAGAGGAATGCGCTGAAAATCCTGTATATCCCTCTTCTGTTGCCCCTTTAGAACATCTAGCTATTCTGATATACTGTCAAGATCAACAGCTGACTCGGCACACTTCCCCACAAGGACCTCAAGCTCAACTACCTGATGTAGAATAATGTCCTTGAGTGCCTGGATCTTCTTCTTTATGGCCAGGTGACCATCCCTAAGTCGATCCAAATCCCTTTTCTTACTACCATCTGAAAGCTCCGTCTCATCGTTAGATGCTAGCACCCCCTCACCATCAACATCAAATCCATCTGACACACTTGTATCTTCGGCTGCTATTTGGTCTACCTCTATGTGCACCTTCTCCTCAAGGCTAGATGCATGATCCTCCACCTGTTCTTTATCGATACTCTTTTCCAATTCATTCCCTGTGCTTTTAAAGGAATCCCCATCCACATTCTTAGGCCAAAATCCATACTTGATGGTGAAATAGTTTTTAAAGGGCAACGATACACAAATATCCTCACCAATTGATAGATACTCTTGGTAGTGGTAATGCATGTTCTTAGTTGCTGCTAGCCTCCTCGAAATTTCATCCCATAGCTCCGAATCTATCTCCATCCTCTTTTAAAGAGATGTAGTATTAGTTTGCTATATATGACAATTTGGGGTGTTACTCGTGGCTCTGCTCACACAACCATACATTGTGGAAAAACTTTGTTATTTTGGTGTTGGAATTTCATCAAACACTTGGCAGACTGCTGTAAATGATGGCTGAAGATGGAATTTGATGGGACTATAATGGATTACTTTGTTTTTCTGATTGTTTTAGTGGCTTTGGTTCCCCTTATTCCTCCCAAATAAGGTACTCAATATATTATTTAGATATCAACAAACCCCATAAAAATATAATAAAACAATCACATATGAAGCAACAAATGGACTGAATATTGGCTGTTTTTATTGAATAATGTAGCTGAGTTAATAACACTCAATGTGATAGGAATACCTCTTACAATGGTGAAGATATATATTGTAGTAAGGAAGGAATCCACTCAGCTCTCACAGCCACAATAAACGACCAAAAATTGTCCCCCATGAGTTGATGAAGGGGCGACCCAGGCAATGTTTATTTGTTGTTTAATTTGAGCGTGATGGCAGCCCAATTCAATAACCAAACTGGCTGTAATATAATAGACAACCATGAGAGAGGGATCAACCAGCAGCCACCCCAAATGCATCCACAAGATGAGCACACAACAACCAAAGGGAATGCATCCCTTGCCTCCACGCAGCCACAAAGATCACCCCACACAGCCACAAAGAATACAACCACCAAGAGACACGACCAACCTCCAATGAACGCAGCAACAGAGAAAAAAAAACGACCAGCAGAACGACTCTCAGCCACAATGATAACTAGATGAGTTTAGGTGATGAAGAACATGCCTTTGTGAAGGTAGATTCGACCTCCCAAAACCACACGCAACAGAGGAAGAAGAGGTGCACCCAGCAAAGAGAAAAACGCCCAATTTGTCCCCCACGTGCCACAAGGAAATCGACCCCTTCTCTACAGCTGATGATGATTCCAATCTCCTCCAAATCACCTTGGTTCACAAGATCAACTATCCACAAATGAAAATCCTGGATGACTTCTCCGATATTCAGATAGGAAGGTATTGTTTCAACCTTGAAACTGAAATTTCTCACCGAGGGTTTCAAAACCCTTGTCTCAAGCTCACAAGCTTCTCCCAAAACAATTTTATCAAAATGATTATTCCACAATGTTGCCCATAGTTGGCCAAGATCATGCTCTGATACCATTGAAATATCCCAAATTCAATAAAACAAAAATTTAGCATCAAAATCGATAAACATAGAAATAACCAACAAATTTCTTCATTAAATCCATAAACGGTGAAGTACACATGAAAGATCTGTAGGATCTTCTCCAATATCATCTAGGCTAGATGGTTTCACTGGCGAAACTGAGTAAACTAGGGTTTTGAAACCCTCATGCTCACAAGAGCCCAATACAATATTTTCATAAACTGAATGATCGATCCCAAAAGGCTCTCCTCTCCTCCTCTTATAACCCTTCGTTGGGTCTCTTTAGTGTAACTACTTTTCCCCTCTTTATTTTATTAAGTGACTAATTTCACTTTATTTTTATTTAAGCGACTTTATAAGGTCACTTTCATACAATAACACTAAATGCCTCTTAAGGGGAAAATTGGGAACATTACATGACGCCTTCGTTCAAAGAAGATGCGTTGCCTGTTGGTAGCTGCTGAAGGATTTGCATGAAACTATCCATCATCTCGTTCCTCTATTGTGTGAGGCCTTCCTCAATCTATAGTTTGAAAGGATCTCCTACCCCATCATATTTATTTTCTCCTACCATGGGAGGTCACTTGGGCGTGCGAGATATTCTTTCCTCAAGAGAAACAAGCTCGAGACCCAACTCTTTGTACTCGGACCTCATTGGGGACATGCATTAAGATGAAAAGGAGCAGACCACTTTGATACCACTAATATGTATTTTATGAGAAGAATAGAATGAATACAGATTATTAGCAGGTGCTTAACACAAAATAACAGAGATACAGTAAAACTAGTTTTCTATTCAATAATGAAATAAGTTGAAACTGTAAAATGCAGTTGAAACAAGCTTGTTGGAATGGTGGTGGCTTATCTCTGAGAAGAGATGTGATGGAAGTGTGAATTCACCAGAAGAAGGTTAAAATGAGGCTCTAAAGGCCTTTTTACAATAATTAGGAATGAAAAAAACCGTATACATCCAAAAACTTAAAGCGCCAAAAGTCATGTGGGCCCCGTTTGGGTAAGTTAGTACATCAACTTCCCGGGGTCGTAACTTTTGCATACGATATCCATTTTAGGCATGTGATATCCCATTGGAAAGGTATAATAAAGGAGATTAATTTTTGGGGCTCAATTTTTCCTTTGTCTTTGTTAAGGAGCTCAATCCTGAAAAACCTTCATTTAGGTCCTCAAAATGGCCCTGGAAGTTAAAACTGCTAAAAATAGTAAATTTCCAAAATTGTCAGAAAACTATTTTGAGCCAGTTGGAAAAGGTGGGTGGCCACATATATCCATATGGATCAATTATACATCCTTAGGAAGAAATTATCTCCATTTCATTGAGGTCCCCCATCAGATGAGAAAATTTTTGCTGAATTTGGCCCCGGGTGAGCCACTTGCCTTGGTGCCCGAGCTGCCCTGCTTTGACAACTCGATAAAGTTGGATCCTTTGTTGTTGAGGGCCCTTGATCTGTCAGTCCACAATTTGATGATTGGATGCCTGTTGTAGGTAGTTGGGGTTGAGCTATGTTGGTTTCAGTTGTTCTGCTACTTCTGAGTTGTCTAATAATGGTGGGAAATAAGGGCGAAGGAGATCCCTGTTGAACACTAGGTGCAGACCAAGGAAAGGAGGAATGTTGAGCTCAAAATAATTATCCCCCACGGCCTTGGTGATAGTGTAAGACCCATAACAGAGTGGGAAAATCTTTCGATGGGGTCCTATAAGGCATTCTTTCTGCATGTGCAACCAAACTTTGTCGCCCACCTGAAACTTATGCGGCACCCGATGTTGATAATAGTGTTGTTTGTACTTGTCATTGGATTTATGTAAGATATCCTGAGCCTGTTGGTGGATGTGCTAGATCTGCTCAATGAACCAGGTGGCTTTGTCATCTTCAGCTGGAGTAGGAGATGAGTCGATCGAGGTGACCACAAGGGGAAGTGAAACATCTGTGGGTCCCAGTGGCTGGAATCCCAACCCCACTTGAAAGGGGCTATGGCCGGTTGAGCTATGTAGGGATCAGTTGTAGCTATGTTGGACATAGGGAAGGCTCTCATCCCATGTGTGAGGGTGCTTTGAATTATACATGTGAAGGATATGCACAATCATTCAATTTACAACGTTGGTTTGGCCATTTATATGGGGGTGGAAGGCCATGTATTTGGTGAGATTGGTGTCTAGCAGTGACTAGAGGATCATCAAGAATGTGCAGAGAAATTGACTATCTCGATCTAAGAAAATGGTTTGTGGGATTCCAAAATGTACCCAGACTTGTTCAAAGAAGAGCTTGGCAGTGGCCTTTGCTGTGATGCTCTTCTTGTAGGCAACCATAATCGCCATCTTAGAAAAGCGATCAACAACCACAAAACATAGTCATTTCCCCTCTTGGTGGATGGGAGGCCTGACATGTAGTCCATTGAGATGGATTCCCATGGAATTTTATAAGTAGGAAGATGGGTGTACAGGCCCTATTTCTTAGTGGTAAGTTTGGCAATAGCACAGGTAGTGCATGACCTAATATACTTGCTGACCTCCTATCAAAGTTTTGTCCAGTATAAATGTTTCTGTAGCATTTCCACTGTCTTTTCAATGTCGAAGTATCCTGCCACCTGACTGTAGTGGGATTCCCAGTTCATCTTCACTTTCTCACTTGATGGAATATAGATATGGCCCATACGACACAACAACCCATCCTGAAGATGGAAATTATCGACAATTTCATTTGCACCCAACATTTGGTAGGTGGTGGCGAAGTCATAGTCTCTCTCATAGAGTTGGGTCCATCTATATGTCTCATGGCCGCAAGACTCTAGCAACGTGGTGTGTGTCACGACTGGCGGTCTGCTGAGACAATCAACAATGCAGTTGGTGCTTCATGTTTTATACTTGATGTTGAGGTGGAATTGCTGCAAGTATGTGGACCACTTTTGATGGCGGTCATTCAACAATTTTCCCTATGTCTGCATGAACTGCAGTGGCTTATGATAAGTGTGGATTATTTTCTCCTTCCCAAGAATGTAATGTCTCCACTGGCAGCATGCTTGCGCAATGGAGTACATTTCGTTTTCATAAGTAGGGTACTTACGGATAGTATCTGATAGTGTCTCACTATGATAGGCCACGGGGTGGCCGTGCTAAGTGAGAATGACACCCACAACATAGTCTAAAGCATCTGTCTCGATCTCAAAAGGATGTTGTAGGTCTGGTAGTGAAAGTTCTGGGGTTGAGCACAAGCGGTGCTTCAAATCATCAAACTCTTGTTGTTGAGACCGGTCCCATGCAAATTTTTCCTTATCACCACCCGTGTTTATTTGGCAAAGGTCCCATGTAATATGGGAGAAACCCAACACAAACTTGTGGTAGAAATTGGCAAGGCCTAAGAAGCTCCGAAGCTTAGTGAGTGTTGTTGGGGTTGGCCAGTCCCAGATGACTTGGATCTTGGTTGGATCCACATGTACACCATGTTGATCAATGATGTAGCCCAGGTAATGGACCCTGTCCATGTCGAAGGAGCATTTTTCCAAGTTGACGTATAGTTCGTGTTGTCACAGGGTGTGGAGAACCTACTGAATATGATGCAAGTGTTCGGCTCAAGTCTTTCTGTAAATTAAAATGTCATCTAGATAAACCACTATGAAAATATTGGTGAATGTTCGCAGGATATCATCCATCATCCTCATGAAAGTGGCTAGAGCATTTGTCAGACCAAAGGGCATGACCAACCATTCAAAAAGGACTTCCTTTGACTTGAAGGCAGTCTTCCATACATCTATCTATTCTATCGGGACCTAGTGCTAGAGAGACTTCAGATCAATCTTACTAAAGTATTTGGCCCCCGTGAGTTGATCAACGAGGTCATCAATTTGGGGAATCGGGTACCAGTTTCTGACTGTGATTTTATTCAGAGCCCGATAATCAATACAGAGTCGCCAGGTTCCATCTTTCTTTTGTACTAGCATGATTGGGCTCCCGCAAGGTGACGATTTGGGGTGGATGTGCCTGTTGTGGAGCAGTTCTTGGATCTGTTTCTTGATCTCCTCATTCTCTAACAAAGAGTGATTATAGAATATCCCATTGAGTAGCAATGCACCGGGGGTCAGATCGATGGGGTGCTTAACCTGACAGTGCAGAGGTACCCCTATAGGTGAGGAGAAGATATCCGAGTATTGTTCCATGAACTTATCTAGTTGCTTCAGTTATGTGGAGAGGTCATTCACAGAGACCCTGAATGTGGCTGTGATCTTTCACTTATTCTGAGAGTGAATCACGAAGAAGACAAACTTCCCCATCTGAGAGATGACCTTCCTACATTGCTTAGAAGAGATCAAGGAAATAGCAATAGGTAGGACTGCCTCGGGTATCCTGTACAATTTCCTGTTCAAAGTAATAATAAAACTATGAGGCCTAGAATCATATACAACATGACGTTTCCATAAATAAGGTTGGCCCAAAAGAACATCACAAAATTTGAGAGGAGAAACATCACACAATTCCTCATCTTTTAAGGGATGGATGTCGTATGACAGTCGACACTTTTGGCTGACGTGGAGATCGCTTCCTAGGCGGAGCCATCCAATGGTGTACAGTTGTGGGTGCAAAATTGTTGGCAGGGCCAACCACTTGATGACCTCTACTGAGATGAGGTTCTTCTGGCTACCACTATCAATGATGAAGTGCAGTGGGGTGCCTTTTACCCACATCTGTGAATGAAAGAGGCACTCTCCTTCTTTTGTCTCATCTGGTTCACCAGGCTGGAGCGTGGTGGTAGAAACGGTGGCACTGGGTTCCACGTCAATGATCCATCTTCCCATTTCTGGTTCTAGCTCAGAGTCATAATCTGCATCTGATTCAGAGGATTTCAATTCAGCCACCATCGACTGGTTTGAGCGACAGTCATCAGTGTTATGCGAAGGGCTCTTATGGAAGTCGCACCACTTCCCAGTATCTTTCTTTGTCTTTCTGGTGTCCTTCTTTGCTTGTGGCTTGGACTGGTTGTCCTGATACTATCCATATTTTCTCTGTCCTTTGTTCAGTGTGTTGGGGGCTCCCTTTCCTAGCTTTTGTTGTGAGGGGTTCCTAGGCCCAAATTGTCGTGTCTTTTGTTTGAGCTTCTACTTGATTTTGACGGCATATCCGTACGCCGCGCCCAAGGATGAGATGTACATAAATTCCATTTCGGTTTGGATGTATCTATACAAAGAACCGTGATACTTTTTCACTAGATGTTGCTCCGAATCTTTGATACCCAACTTGGTGTGCAGGTATTGAAGATATTTGTGAAATCTTGCACTGCTTGGTCTCTTTCTTGCCGTAGTGTGGTCCATTTGGTATATAGGTTGTCATAACTTTCAACAGGGTAGTACTGTTCCTTAATAGCATCCTTGAAGGATTCCCAGGTGGCTATGACTAAAAATAATGAGGTTTCCTCTATTTCCTTTTGCTAACAGAAAGTTTCCCACCAATCATTGACATGGGGAACGACTTTGAGGAGCACAAAAATAATCTTTTCCTTATTCGAAAAGTTATGGACATAAAAATACCTTTGTAGTAGATTCAACCACTTGTCTACAACATCTGTGTCTATATGACCTTCAAATATAGGAATATCGAATTTTATTTTCACCTTGAAGGGGGCAGCACCTTCGTTCGAAGAAGATGCGTTGCATGTTGGTAGCTGCCGAAGGATTTGCATGAAACTATCCATCATCTTGTTCCTCTATTGCATGAGGGATTACTCAATCAATAGTTTGAAAGGATCTCCTACCCCATCATCTTTCTTTTCTCCTACCATGGGAGGTCACTTGGGCATGCGAGAGCTTCTTTCCTCAAGA
Source organism: Picea engelmannii (assembly GCA_009831015.1). NCBI lineage: Eukaryota > Viridiplantae > Streptophyta > Pinopsida > Pinales > Pinaceae > Picea > Picea engelmannii. The sequence goes on along the minus strand of ML779926.1, from coordinate 422,416 downwards.
GAAACAAGCTTGAGACCCAACTCTTTGTACTCCGACCTCATTGGGGACATGCATTAAGAAGACAAGGAGCATACTTCTATGATACCACTGATCCATATTTTATGATCAGAATGAAATGAATACAGATTATTAACAGTTTCTTAACACAAAATAATAGAGATACAGTAAAACTGGTTTTCTATTCAAAAATGAAATAAGCTGAAACTGTAAAATGCAGTGGAAACAAGCTTGTTGGAATGGTGGCGGCTTATCTCTGAGAAGAGATGTGAAATAAACGTGCATTCACCAGAAGAAGGTTACAATGAGGATTTTGAGGCCTTTTTACAATAATCAGGAATGCCAAAAACCTAACCCTATAATATGAAGCGCCAAAACTCATGTGGGCCCCGATTGGGTAAGTTAGTACATCAACTTCTCGGGGTCATAACTTTTGCATACGATCTCTGTTTTAGGCGTGTGATAGCCCGTTGGAAAGGTATCATTGAGGAGATTCATTTGGGGGCCCAATAATTCCTTAGGATATCATTTAGGATCTTGATCCCAAAAAACCTTCAGTTAGGCCCTCAAAATGGCCCTAAAAGTTAAAACTGCTAAAAATAGTAAATTGCCAAAATTGTCAGAAAATTGTTTTGATCCAGTTGGAAAAGTTGGGTGGCCACCGATATCCATTTGGATCAATACTCCCTCCTTAGGAAGAAATGGTCTCCATTGCTTTGAGGTCCCCCATCATATGAGGAATTTTCTGCTGAATTTGGCCCCGGGTGAGCCACTTGCCTTGGTGCAGGAGCCGCCCTGCTTTGACAACTCGATAAAGTTGGATCCTTTGTTGTTGAGTGCCCTTGATATGTATATTCACAATCTAATAATTGGATGACTATTGTAGGTAGTCAGGGTTGAGCTATGTTGGTTTCAGTTGTTTTTCTACTTCTGAGGTGTCCAATAATGGTGGGAAATAAGGGCGAAGGAGATCCACGTTGAACATTGGGTGCAGACCAAGGAAAGGAGGAATGTTGAGCTCAAAAGAATTATCCCCCATAGCCTTGGTGATAGTGTATGGCCCATAATGGAGTGGGAAAAGCTTCCTATGGGGTCCTATAATGAGTTCTTTCAACAAATGCAACCAAACTTTGTTGATCACCTGAAACTTATGCACACCTGATGTTGATCGTGGCGATGTTTGTACTTGTCATTGGACTTCTGTAGGATATTCTGAACCTATTGGAGGATGTGATGGATCTGCTCAAAAAATCGGGTGGCTTTGTCAGCTTCTGTTGGAGCAAGAGATGAGTCAGTCGAGGTGACCACAAGGGGAAGTGCAACATCTATGGGTCCCAGTGGTTGGAATCCCAGCCCCACTTGAAAGGGGCTGTGGCCAGTTGAGCTATGCAGGGCTTGGTTGTAGCTATGTTGGACATAGGGAAGGCTCTCATCCAATGTGTGAGGGTGCTTTGAATTATACATGTGAAGGATATGTACAATCATTCGATTTACAACTTCGGTTTGGCCATCTGTCTGGGGGTGGAAGGCCATGGATTTGGTGAGCTTGGTGTTCAGCAATGACCAGAGGCTTGACCAGAATGTGCTAAGAAATTGACTATCTCGATCTGAGACAATGGTTTGTGGGATTCCAAAATGTACCCAGACTCGTTCATAGAAGAGCTTGGCAGTGGCCTCTGCTGTGATGCTCTTCTTGTAGGCAACCATAATTTCCATCTTAGAAAAGAGATCAACAACCACAAAAACATAGTCATTTCCCTGCTTGGTGGATGGGAGGCCCGACATGTAGTCCATTGAGATGGATTCCCATGGCCTGTCAGGAGTTGGAAGAGGGGTGTACATTCCCTGTTTCTTAGTGGTTGGTTTGGCAATAGTGTAGGCAGTGCAAGACCTGATATACTTGCTAACCTCTTGAAAATGTTTCAGCCAGTAGAAATGTTTTTGTAGCATCGCCATTGTCTTTTCAACGCCGAAGTGTCCTACCACCCGACTATAGTGGGCTTCCCAGATCAAATTCACTCACTCAGTTGATGGAACACATATATGGCCCAGATGACACAACAACCCATCCTGAAGATGGAAATTATCGACAACTGCATTTGCACCCAAATTTTGGTAGGTGGTGGTGAAGTCAGGGTCTGTCTCATAGAGTTGGGGCCATCCAGATGTCTCATGGCTGCAAGAGTCTAGCATCGTGGTGAGTGCTGTGATTGGCGGTCTGCTAAGACAATCAATGATGGGATTGGTACTTCCTATTTTATACTTGATGTTGAGGTGGAATTGCTACAAGTATGTGGACCACTTTTCATGGTGGTCATTCTACAATTTTCCCTATGTCTGCATGAACTACAGTGGCTTATGATCAGTGTGGATGATTTTCTCCTTCCCAAGAATGTAATGTCTCCACTGGCGGCATGCTTTCACAATGGAGTACATTTCTTTGTCGTAAGTAGGGTACTTACGAACAATATATAAGAGTGTCTCACTATGATAGGCCATGAGGTGGCCATGCTGAGTGAGAATGACGCCCACAACATAGTCTGAAGAATTTGTCTCGATATCAAAAGGATGTTGTAGGTTTGGTAGTGAAAGTACTGGGGCTGAGAATAAGCGCTACTTCAAATCATCGAATTCTTGTTGTTGGCACTGGTGCCACCCAAATTTCACCTTACCACCACCCCTGTTTATTTGGCTGAGGGCCCATGCAATATGGGAGAAACCCAACATGAACCTGCGGTAGAAATTGGCAAGGCCCAGGAAGCTCCGAAGCTTAGTGAGTGTTGTTGGGGTTGGCCAGTCCCAGATGACTTGGATCTTGGTTGGATCCACATGTACGCCATGATGATCAATGATGTAGCCTAGGTAAAGGACCCTGTCCCTCCAGGTTGGTGTATAGCTTGTGCTGTTACAGGGTGTGCAGAACCTGCCGAATATGCTGCAAGTGTTTGGCCCAAGTCTTGTTGTAAATTAGAATGTCATCCAGATACACCACTACAAAAATGTTGGTGAATTATCATAGGATATCTTCCATCATCCTCATGAAAGTGGCTCGAGCATTTGTCAGACCAAATGGCATGACCAACCATTCAAAAATGCCTTCCTTTGACTTGAAGGTGGTCTTCCATACATTTGTCTATTCTATCGAGACCTGGTGGTAGTGAGACTTCAGATCAATCTTACTAAAGTATTTGGGCCCAATGAGTTGATCAAGGAGGTCATCGATTCGGGAAATCAGGTACCAGTTTCTGACTATGATTTTATTCAGAGCCCAATAATCAATACAGAGTTGCCAGGTTCCATATTTCTTCTGTACCAGCACGATTGGGCTTCTGCAAGGTGATGAGCTGGGGCGGATGTGCCCCTTGTGGAGCAGTTCTTGGATATGTGGCTTGATCTCCTCATTCTCTAACAAAGATCGACGATAGATTGTCCCATTGGGTAGCGGTCTGTCGGTGGTCAGATCGATGGGGTGCTTGACTTGACATTGTAGAGGAACCCCTATAGGTGAGGAGAAGATATCTGAGTATTCTTCCACGACCTTATCTACTTGCTTCTGTTGTGTGGAGAGGTTGGTCATAGAGACCCTGGATGTGGCTGTGATCTTTATCTTATTCTAAGAGAAAATCACAAAGAAGACAAACTTCCTCGTCTAAGAGATGACCTTCCTACATTTCTTAGCAGATATCAAGGAAATAGCACTAGGTGGGACTGCCTCGAGTATCCTGTACAATTTCCTGTTCAAAGTAATAATAACACTACGCGGAATAGACTCATATACAACATGACATTTCCATAAGAAAGGTCATCCCAAAAGAACATCACAAACTTCGAGAGGATCAACATCACACAATGCCTCATCTTTGAAGGACTTGATGCTGTATGAAAGTCAACACCATTGGCTGATGCAGAGATCACTTCCTTGGCGGAGCCATCCAAGGGTGTACGGTTGTGGGTGCGATGTTGTTGGCAGGGCCAACCACTTGATGACCTCTGTTGAGATGAAGTTCTTATGGCTACCGCTATCAACGATGAAGTGTAGTGGGGTGACTTTTACCCACATCTATGAATGGAAGAGGTGCTCTCCTTCTTCTGGATCATCTGGTTCACCCGGCTGGAGCTCGGTAGTAGAAACATTGGCACTAGGTTCCGCATCAATGATTCGCCTTCCCCTTTTTGGTTCTGGCTCAAAGTCATAATCTGCATCTGATTCATAGGCTTTCACTTCTGCTACCAGTGACTTCTTTGAGTGACAGTCAATAGTGTTATGCCAAGGGCTCTTATGGAAGTCGCACCACTTCTCGGTATCTTTCTTTCTCTTTCCGGTGTCCTTCTTTGCTTGTGGCTTGGATTGGTTGTATTGATACTATCCATCTTTTATCTATCCTTTGTTTAGTGGGTTGGGGCCTCCCTTTCCTAGCTATTGTTGTGTGGGGTTCCCAGGCCGAAATTGCTGCGTCTTTTGTTTGAGCTTCTACTTGATTTTGACGACATATCGGTAGGCCACACCCAAGGATGAGATGTCCAAAAATTCCATTTCGGTCTAGATGTATCTATGCAAAGCACTGCGATACTTAAGCACCAGATGTCACTCTGAATTTTTGATACCCAACTTGGTGCACAAGGTGTTGGCGTCAGAAGCCACTCCTAGATTGTAGCAGGAGCAGAGCCCGACGCCCATCAATTTATGTCACGATTTGTTTATACAAAGGGGTGATCGAATGGAAGTTAACTCAAAACAATGTTGTTCTAACTCTGAAACTAAGCTAGGCATGCAAGGCATGTGAGGTCTTAGATAAACTTCAGACAATGAGTTGTAGTAAGGGTGAGTAGGGGGAAGACTTGTATAAGAGAACTACAAAGGTCTGTCGTAAACATCAGGTTTCTAACAGACTGTAGAAGAAAACATCTAAACGCAAGATCTTCTTACGTTTAAACGAAGAAAAATAGAGAATACAACAATGCAACAATAAATCTTTTACCATAACATAATTGCAATAATTCATGTGAATCTGTCAATCATGAACTCCCTTGGTATGAGATGAAAACTAGATGGGGTAAGAAAATTGTCTATCATTAAACAAGAAGTCTTACATACATATGCATAACCAGAGAACTAGAGTGCATGTTAAAACTTTACAATCGAGAGATTTGCTCTACCATCGATCCTTTGAAAAATATCAAAACTAAGTATATATGCTCCTAAACATTTTCCCAACAGAGGCCTCCTAGAATTTCAGGATGAGGCATCTCTTCAATAAAATCTGGCCTGCACTCCTCTGTCATACGCCACCTTAATTCTGCATGGATCATGCTAGGGGGTAGCTGAGTCCTTAAATGTTGAATTAGCATGCACATGATTCCCTGGTGAGTCGAGGACTCGACATGGCTTCTGTGGAAAGAATCAGTATAGGGGACCATCTCAGGCATACTTCCCGCCGAGACATCCATACCTTGCAATTAATGAGTGAGGTGAGGTTTCAACCACCCTCTCTCTTCTTCATTTACTCCAAGAAGGTATCAAGGTTGAGATCAAGTTGAACTGGCACCTAGAGAACACGGTGATCCCTTCTGCAGCTATACCTGGCGCTTTGACCCTCTGCGTAGCTCTGTCTACTCCCTCAAGTGACCACAGGTCGTGACCCTACGCTTATCCTCAAAGGTGCTTTCAGCGCTTTGGGGTTTGGGGCTTCAAGATGTGGAATGATGAGGAGTGCTTACCCCTCAAACTCCTGAATGCTGACATGACATGATTGCACACCATGCATCCTTTTGGATGGACGACTAAGATTACAACTTCGATGCTGACACTATGAAAATCCCGAAGGGCCCCACCCATGGCTCAGATCATGCGCCGCATGTCCTTCAGATGAATGATTGAGATAGCATTTTTTATTTAGAAGGGGGATACCTTCATTCCCAAGCTCGCTTGACGTGACCTGACGCTAGGACCATGGGCTTAGCTCCAAAGGTGCCTTCGGCATTTCGCCGATTGGCAATTTCAGCTACAGTGAATGGGAGGTCCCTTGTCTCCTGAAATGCTGATCCTCGAAATGCCGACTGGCTGCCACCTGTCCCAACTGGATCGGACGACCCAAATTTGTAATATAGGCACTATCCATTGTGCTAATCTTGGCACAAATCTATTAACTGGGATTCCCCACCGACTGTCGATCTTCATTGCCAATTGATCCTTGGCGCTGAAATCAAACTGCTCCCTCGCTTGATTTTTAAACCCCAAATGGACTTCTCCTATGGGCTACACTTGACGTTTAGGATGTGGCATTGGACTAGAACACATTTGATGGGTTTTCACACCCCCCTTTCTTCGCATTCTTCATCAAGGGTATGAAATCAGGAAAAAACACCCTGCTTGCAATAATTGGTGCTAACATTAGGCTCCATGGGGGATAGAGTCGTCCCTGTGATGCTCTAAGAACTCATTTTGTAGTTTCAGTGCCTTGCTATTGGGCTATGGAGTCAAGCTCAAACCTCCTACTGAGAAATATATGCTAAAAAGTAAAAAACCAAACAAACTAAACATAGATGCTCCAAGGAGCTTATTTATGTACAGTTCTAAACTAATAAAATGCTTTACATGGGGCTAGGTGAAAGAAAACTTCCACCATAGCCATCCAAGCAGCTTCCTAAATAGAAGCTCCTTCCTTCTACCGATGGTCACCAGTAGATGGTGTAACCATGACAGCAGAACGACTACACTCTTCAACTTCTCCTCACAGGCTGAAGTTGATATGAAATAGGGTGGCTCCAAGGCATAAAGGACATGCCACTCCATGTATTTGCTGAAAGGGTCATAGAATGAGTGGCGAATTTTGGAAAATGGGTGGTAGGCAGCCTCCTCTACTACAGAGTTGCTCACATGTGGTTGAATATCTCTGATAAGCACAGGTTAGTGGACAACTGATGTAGGCTCGCTATTCTCAGATGGAGGTTGTTCGCTGACTAGCTCTGGAATGAAATATGTGCTTAGCTTCTCTTCTGGTTCCTTTTCCTCTTCTTCTTGGCTTCCCCCCGTATCAGATTCATATTCATAATAAATGGGAACCAAGGTATGGCTCTGCTCACTATCATGTTGGTCAGTGTCTTTATAGTGATCAAATGTAGGATAAGCTTGTTTCTCCTCATCATTATAACATTTACCAAAAAAGCGCTGACCCTTATCCCTATGATCTTCGTCTAAACTGGTAGTCCCGTCAAAAATATCCATTTCAGGGACAGTGGGATCTACTGCTTCTTGCTTCTCATACATAATATTTTTCTCTTTAATCCCAGGTAAAAATATATCATGAGAAACCCCCTGGAGGAAAAGAGAAAAATCCTCTTCCACAACTAACCCCTCTTTAAAAATGAGAAGGTATTTGTCATCATAAGCAGGGATGCTAGGAACATCTTCTTCAACCCGATACCCAGGCGAGCCATTTACTATAGACCAAATCTACTCTATAAGCTCATAATTTCCACAAGAGGCATGTTGATCTTTATGAACATCTAAAAGAACAGGTGCATCTGAAATAATGTCAGATGCTTCCGTTCTAGGGATAACACAATTAATATCATTCAACACCTCTATTTTTTAATGGAAAAGGCTTTCCTCCACAGTAAAAGATTTATCATGGACATGGTCTTCAAGGCTAGCAAAGGCTTCATGAAGCAAAGAAAACTCCTCACAATAGTTTTCATACAAATAATCAACTGGATAGTAATATTTACAAAATGAATTGAAAACTGTATGAAAATCTGTCAAAGAATGGATACTTGTAGTGGGAAGAGATCGACACCAATCAAGAGAAGATCCCTTTAATGAATACCTAGAGAGATTAATCTGGACATCTTCATGCATGATATTAAGTCAATGAATAACCTCATGAAAGTATAGTAGATGCTCAACTGGTACCTCTTAACTCTTTGCGTGAAATTCAGGGAGTAAATTTTCCCATATGTCTCTATCAGGAAGTGCATTAGGAAAATCAATTATCTGGGAAAAGTCATAGAAAGCAAACCTTTTAGCTAATATTTTCTCCATATCGAACCAATGGAGTCGCTAATTGATCCTTGAATCATGGAGTTGTCAGGTGAAAGGTTTACAACTTTGACTGTGCCTGGTCCTTGTTCACCATCAAAGTCCAGATCTTAACATTGTCGTTACCCCAGGAAGCTTCTCAAGATGAGAAAGAAACTACTGAGACCTTCTCGAGAAATCTCCTTTGGGTTAGATTTCAGGCATGCTAAAGTAGCCACAACTGAAACAGTGATGTGGAAACCTTGGATTCACCATAGTGGAGTCTCCGGGTGTGCAGTAGAAATATTTAAGGGCTCTAATGCTTGATGCACCTTCAGAATCAGAGGCTCAATGTTGTTCAATCCCAGGGAAAATTTTAAACTTCATCCCCGACAACGGTGCCATAAATGTTGGCGTCAGAAGTCACTCTTGGATTGCAGCAGGAGTAGAGCCTGATGCCCATCAATTTATGTCACTATTTTTTTATACAAAGGGGTGATCGAATGGAAGTTAACTCAAAACAATGTTGTTCTAACTCTGAAACTAGGCCAAGCATGCATGGGCACATGAGGTCTTAGATAAAATTCAGACAGTGAGTTGTAGTAAGGGTGAGTAGGGGGAAGACTTGTATAAGAGAACTGCAAAGGTCTGTCGTAAACATTTGGTTTCTCTCAGCACAGCGGAAGCAGAATACATTGTTGAATGTTCTGCTAGTTGCAAAGCTATATGGCTTCAAAAGTTGTTGATCGACCTATTTGATTTGGAGATGAGATCAACCATGATTCTATGTGACAACCAGAGCTACATAAAGATGACAAGAGAATACTATATTCCACAACAGGTTGAAGCACATAGAGATCCTCTATCATTACATCCGCGACATGGTACAAAGAGGAGCCTTGAAGCTCCATTACATTAGCATGGATGAAAATGTTGCTGACATGTTGACCAAGCCTCTATCTCGTGTAAAGTTTGAATACTTCTGAGATAAGATTGGCATAGTCCGAAAGGACCTTCTTCGAAAGGGGAGTAGATGTAATGACGTTCCTTGCTTCTCACCTAGCTGTCAGACATAAAGCAAGATGTAATGTGTTCCTTTCTTCTGACCTAGTTTTCAGACATAAAGAAAGATGTTCCTTTCTTCTGACCTCGCTGTTAGACGTAAAGAAAGATGACTCCTTGCTTCTGACCTCATTGTTAGACGTAAAGAAAGATGATGCGTGTGTTCCTTACTTCTGACCTCGCTGTTAGACATAAAGCAAGATGACTCCTTGCTTCTAGCCTCGCTCTTAGATGTAAAGCAAGATGATGTGTGTGTTCCTTGCTTCTGACCTCACTGTTAGATGTAAAGCAAGATGACTCCTTACTTCTGACCTCGTTGTTAGATGTAAAGAAAGATGATGTGTGTGTTCCTTGCTTCTGACCTCACTGTTAGATGTAAATCAAGATGGATCCTTGCTTCTGACCTCGTTGTTAGATGTAAATAAAGATGATGTGTTTGTTCCTTGCTTCTGACCTCGCTATTAGACGTAAAGAAATATGACTCCTTGCTTCTGACCTAGTTGTTAGACGTAAAGCAAGATGATGTGTTCCTTGCTTCTGACCTAGTTGTTAGACATAGAGCAAGATGATGTATACCTTTCTTCTGACCTAGTTTTTACACATAAAGAAAGATGTGACTTACACTGAGCTACCAGCTTAACAGCCGTGACATAGAGCCAGTTTAGTACTGTGATGGGCCAACCTAGTGTTGTGATGAGGTATCACTTTATACTAATACATATTGATGCAGATGATGATGGAATTCCTTTGAGAATGATGATGTTGCTGATGAAGAAAAATTCCAATGATTTATAGATATGCCAGCCAAGATGATATTGATGATGATGTCCTCCCATTTGATGTTGTTGATGATGTTTTCCTCTCTCTCTCACATGATGCTGCTAAAGAATACCCTTCTTGTTAAAGGGCGAGTGTTCAAATATTGTAACTGCAAAGAGTATTCTTATTATTATTGATATATTATTCATAAGATCAATCCCCATTGTGGATTGATCATGTCGGTTATTGTAATAGAAGCAAATCCCTTTTTGTGGATTGGTCAACAAACAATTATAATAGGAAGAATAAGAAGTCGGCCCCAACAGTTAATGAGAAGACCCAGAAATATAATAAAGGTGGGTTTACCCACCCAGTTTGAGAAGTCGGCCTTGGCAATGAAGAGACACTTCACATGTGCTAGACTTGTATAAATAAAGGAGGCTAGCGCCTCATTTGGACATAACTCACTTGCTCAGTTTGAGAGACAAGTTCTGATCTGTTACCGACAAAGGAAAGAGAGAGTGGCGCATATCTTGGGAGAGGAATTTTTGTTTTAGCATAGAGATCTCTTGGCATTGTATTGGCTATCTATATTAAGGAAGTTTTGCTGGGTTTTCTTCCCCTAGAGGGTTTCCCATGATAAACTTTGTGTCTCTTGTGATTGTGTATTTCCCAGTGATCTTGGATTATTCTATTGTTATCTAATGAAATGAGAACATCTGTAATAATGGCTTAAACATTAATAGAATCATACCTAATGGATTTCCTAGCAATTTTACATTCTTTGTCATACCAAGGGTTGGTTGTTCTATTATTCTTTTTATAGGAAACCTCAAAAGAGAACTTGTTAATAGAAGTGGAAAGGGTAGTTGTAAAATTATGATAGAGTTCTTCAATGGTGTCTTTATAAGTTAGGAGGTTTAATTTACTATTTAAATCCTTTAATAAAATTTCAACTTTACTTTTGTAAAAGCCCAAATTCCTTTGATTATCAGAATTCTCTTCAATGGTGTTCCTATGCATGGAAAATTTTAGAGTTAGGGTTAAAGGTTTATGATCAGAGTTAGGCTGATGGTCATTTAAAAGGTCAAAAGTTGTTATTTGGTTGGAAATGAGGATATCATATATCACATAATCTACAACACTACTACCTAGCCCATGAATACAGGTTATTTGGTTGGATTTTGGCCACTTCATTACTCCATTGCAAATTATTAGGCTTTGAGAGTTTCAAAGCTTGACCAATTTAGTACCAAACAAATTCTCAATTAGGTCTTGAGAGCTTCTGTTGTAGCTATTATGTAAAACAAGGTCCTCATATAGCCATAAAGGATTATGGTTGGAGTCATCACTTAAAAGAGTAGCTTGTTTAGTCCCAGTATTAGCATTAAAGTATCCTAGCATGGGGATATTACCTTCATTTTTCAAATTATAAATATCTTGTTCTAAATTATTATAGGGACAATTTTTATCTAGATTATTTTTCTTATAAAAATTAGAATTATTAGGTGCAAAATAAAAAATTGCTATATACATCTTCTTAGCATTGGTGTCTGAAATTTCTATCCAAATTCATTAATTAAGAGGGTCAATTTTGTGAAGTTGAATTTGAGGAGAAATGTTTTTTCTAATATAACAAGCTATGCCTCCTATCCCTCTACAGTGGGATTTTTTATTCCATGTTGACCACAAGACAAATCCTTCCATGATAGGGACCTTAGACTCCTCATGCTCCCAAGTTTCATCTAGATAGATAATATCAATATCACTCGGCATCCAACTTATCATAGGACCTTTGCGCCATGGAAAGCCAGGACAATTCTAGAAAAGGATCTCAGGTGTCCCAAATTCCTATTTTTTATTATCCTTCTCATCTCTATCCTTAACAATAGCTTTTTGATTTCTAATTATTGTCCATTTTCCTTCCTTGCTAGCTTCTTTTACCTTTTGAACTTCCTTTCTTAATTCAACTTGGTCTTTGAGAATGAGGTCTTCATTTATAAATATTCTTGACCCTTTTTTAAGCTTGGAGATTTACTAAGTATGTTATAGTTATGGTCATTCCAACTTACTTTGACACAGATCAACCTATCTTTCTGATCAATTATTTTTCCTAGCCTCTTTGCTTCTATGAGGTAAGTTGTATCAATTTGTGATATATTTTTTAATTCTTCTTTTACTATTGCTAGTGTATCCTCCTCTTGATGTTCTTTTATACCAAAAATTATGAAGTTCAAGGATCTTTTGTTACGCTCATGGTCCAATTCGATTAGCTTATTCATTTCCTCTTTGATAGGTTTG
>ML779926.1:384235-395973 GCA_009831015.1 Picea engelmannii | reverse complement strand
TAATGGATTTCCTAGCAATTTTACATTCTTTATCATACCAAGGGCTGGTTGTTCTATTATTCATTTTATAGGACACCTCGAAAGAGAACTTGTTAATAGAAGTGGAAAGGGTAGTTGTAAAATTATGATAGAGTTCTTCAATGGTGTCTTTATAAGTTAGGAGGTTTAATTTACTATTTAAATCCTTTAATAAAATTTCAACTTTACTTTTGTAAAAGCGCAAATTCCTTTGATTATCATAATTCTCTTCAATGGTGTTCCTATGCATGGAAAATTTTAGAGTTAGGGGTAAAGGTTTATGATCAGAGTTAGGCTGATGGTCATTTAAAAGGTCAAAAGTTGTTATTTGGTTGGAAACGAGGATATCATATATCACATAATCTACAACACTACTACCTAGCCCATGAATACAGGTTATTTGGTTGGATTTTGGCCACTTCATTACTCCATTGCAAATTATTAGGCTTTGAGAGTTTCAAAGCTTGACCAATTTAGTACCAAAAAAATTCTCAATTAGGTCTTGAGAGCTTCTGTTGTAGCTATTATGTAAAACAAGGTCCTCAAATAGCCATAAAGGATTATGGTTGGAGTCATCACTTAAAAGAGTAGCTTGTTTAGTCGCAGTATTAACGTTAAAGTATCCTAGCACAAGGACATTACCTTCATTTTTCAAATTATAAATATCTTGTTCTAAATTATTGTAGGGACAATTTTTATCTAGATTATTTTTCTTATAAAAAGTAGAATTAATAGGTGCAAAATAAAAAATTGCTATATACATCTTCTTAGCATTGGTGTCTGAAATTTCTATCCAAATTCATTAATTAAGAGGGTCAATTTTGTGAAGTTGAATGTGAGGAAAAATGTTTTTTCTAATATAACAAGCTATGCCTCCTATTCCTCTACAGTGGGATTTTTTGTTCCATGTTGACCACAAGACAAATCCTTCCATGATAGGGAACTTAGACTCCTCATGCTCCCAAGTTTCATCTAGACAGATAATATCAATATCACTCAGCATCCAACTTATCATAGGACCTTTGCACCATGGAAAGCCACGACAATTCCAGAAAAGGATCTCAGGTGTCCCAAATTCCTATTTTTTATTATCCTTCTCATCTCTATGCTTAACAATAGCTTTTTGATTTCTAATTATTGTCCATTTTCCTTCCTTGCTAGCTTCTTTTACCTTTTGAACTTCCTTCCTTAATTCAACATGGTCTTTGAGAATGAGGTCTTCATTTATAAATATTCTTGACCCTTTTTTAAGCTCAAAGATTTACTAAGTATGTTATATTTATGGTCATTCCAACTTACTTTGACAAAGATCGACCTATCTTTCTGATCAATTATTTTTCCTAGCCTCTTTGCTTCTATGAGGTAAGTTGTATCAATTTGTGATTTATTTTTTAATTCTTCTTTTACTATTGCTAGCGTATCCTCCTCTTGATGTTCTTTTATACCAAAAATTATGAAGTTCAAGGATCTTTTGTTACGCTCATGGTCCAATTAAATTAGCTTATTCATTTCCTCTTTGATAGGTTTGATATCCAATTTTTTTTCCATATTACTGAGGGTCAAATTGTTGGTTAGTTTTTCTTCTATCTCTTTAATCCTATCTCTCAAGTTCTGATTTTCTTCAACGCCTCCCTCTTGGGTTGATTGTTTATGTTTTTCTATTTCCATTTCTTGAATTCTCTCCTTCATTGTCTGCAATTCACTCTTGAACCCTAAGAATCTATCCTCTATTTGAGTTTGAATGGTATATTTAATTTTTTTATCAATCATTGCCTCTAGCTCTATTTGGATTTTTACATCTTTTTCTTCGCTCATTTTTTCTAATTTTCCTAACTCGCATCTCTCTCTTCCCCTTTTTTTTTTTCTATTGATTCCATATAATCATAAAATATCTCTAGGGTGATTTTGGGGTGCCTCCCCTTTAGGATGATTTTTTGGAATAAGTGGTGGAGTGCTCATATTGAAAAGAAGAGATAAAATATGTAACAATTATTATTATGGATTGAATTTATGTCTCAAATCAACTTTTAGTTCTGAAACCTAAAATAAAAAAATAAATAAAATATATTTAAATCTCTTTATATAAAATTAAAACTGAATCAAAGTAAAAAGTGACTCATGTGATTTGAGATGTCTAAATGCTCAACCCTTTGATGAAGCCAAAAATAATTTCTAAAAATGCCAGGGAAGTCCAGAGAAACTACGCATATTATTCTCGATAAAACAGGTAAAAACTACAGAGATTATTCTTGTTCAAAACCCTAGATATATAATCTTAGAAATAAAATATCTCCTAAAAAAATAAAAAAAATAAACAGAGAAGTATTATTCCCGTTCAAAACCCTAGATATATAATCATAGAAATAAAATATCTACTTTAAGAAAAGAAAAAACAAAGTATTATTCGAGTTGGAGACATATAATTTCAAAACAGCAGAGTCCAAACTGCGGAGAAATATTAATTTCAAAAACACAGAGAAATAGTATTCCCATTCAAAACCGCGGAGAAATATTATTTCCACTCATTCAAAACTATAGAAAAATATTATTCCCTTTCCATGTAAAATTTTTATTACTATCTAATGTAACATATTAAATGATTGATAAGTTAAAAATGTAATGCATTAATTAAGTAATTACTATATTGATAAAGTAATAATACACTAACAAATTAACACAATATTAATACATTAAATAAATCAATAAATACATTGAATGCATTAATAAATAGATTACTAAAGTATTAATACATTAATAAGGTATTTACATTATTACATTGTTGTAATATATAAATTAAAGTATTAATGCATTATGCATAATGTAACATATTAATTAATTAATACATAAATACATTTTTAACTAATACATTGTTAAATTAATGTAACRATRTAGCAATAAATAATTAATTAATACAAAATTAAATATTACTAATTAAATGATTAATACATTACATTGTTAAKTAATTAATTACATTAATTAATTAATACATTATCAATATGTAMATAAATAATTAATTAATACAAAATTAAACATTACTAATTAAATGAYTAATACATTACATTGTTAATTAATTAATYACATTAATTAATTAATACATTATCAATATTTAWTKTATTAATTAATTACATTACATTACTAATAAATTAATGTATATTGTAATGTATTAATTTAAATAATTAATAAATTAATACATTATTACATTGTTGTAATATATAATTAAAGTATTAATACATAATGCAACATATTAATTAATTAATACATCAACACATTTTTAATTAATAGAATGTTAAATTAGTGTAACAGTTTAGCAACAAATAATTAATTAATACATAATTAAATAATTAATATATTACATTACTAATATTTAATGTATTAATTAATTACATTAATTAATTAATACACTACATTACTAATAATTAATTACATTAAGATAAGGTGCAGATCGCGGCCGACCAGACGCAGAACACTCATGCAACGTTCGTTCAACAATGAGACAAAGCCCTTCGGCCTCCACTGCCATGTCTAAATGGGCATAGAAGAGGGGGGCAAGCCCCCTCATACAACAATATCACCGCCGATGACTTCTCCAGTACATTCAAGCCACCCCTGCAGATACGCGAGCAACGTTTGGCCAGGGAACAAGGCCTCAGGAAGGAAATGGAGACGGAAGCGGTAACCTCCCATCCAAAGTCACCTCGAGGATAGGTGCCAGGCAAATGCATTCCACAAATGGAAAAAACACCGTGATACCTCATCAACTCAACCAGAGTAGGAGAACACACACAATTTATGAGAGAACAAGCCCTCATAGGCAAGTTCCTGGGACTCTGGCCAACAGAAAGGGATATCAACAAATGGATCAAGCACTGGTGGAACTCCAAAGGGGACTATGAGGTTCAACTCAGCTCTAAAGGCTTCTTCACAATCATTCTATACAATCTAGAGGACAAGGACAAGATAGTTGAAAATGGGCTGTATTTCTACAACTCAGCAGGGCTATTCTTACGCTTCTAGACTGAAAGATTCAGCCCCAACAAAGAATATTTCACTATGGCCCCTATATGGATCCGCCTATACTCCTTACCGCAAGAGTTTTGGCTGGAGGAGATTCTAATGGGCATAGGGAACACTCTAGGACAATATGTCAAAGCCTCAGAGGCCACAAGACAACGAAAATATACTTCATACACCAGGATCTGTGTCTACATGAACATCTCCAAGGCACTCCCTGGAGTGGTGACTCTTGAATACCAAGATGAGGACTCGCAACAAACCCTGGATGATGAGCACATTCCCTTTCGATGTAGGAGATGTCATGAGCATGACCACCTCTTTAGAGACTACCCCCTGATCAAACCAGCCACCAAAGAAAATGACGACACACAGAAAGATGGCTTCACCATGGTTGCGTCAAAGAAAATAAACCCACCAAGGAAGTAGATCCCAGACTCCAGACAAAAAATTTCTACCAAAAATTCTTATGAGATTATGAACCAGCTGCTAGAAGATGAAGAAATCCGAGACCCACACATGGATTCGCAAAAACCTCAAGAAGAAACCCCAAATGCTTCCCCACCTCCCCAAGGACATGAAACCTATGCAAAAGAAAGAGGAGACAGAGATGGGGACACCTCAATGCAGCTGGATGATAGAGATCTAGCAGGCATAGATCTAGAAAAGCTAGAGGAGGCCCTGAATCAAAAGGACTTGTAGACCCTTTCTGAAGAACAACTATGAAAGGTGCATAAAGTATTTCTCAACTCCTCAGCATGATCCACAAAACTCTTGGGAATAGCTATGGACTTGAGCTCAGGCTCGAAGAAAGTCCTTCGAGAGAACACAAGACGAGGGCGCAAAACAACACAGCAACTGATCAAGGAGGCGGGTAATCTCATGATAAATTCAAGTTAGATTCAAAAGCTTTCGGAGGTATACCTCCACACAAAACCACCCTTTTAATGATGACGATCATCACCTGGAACATCAGAGGACTCAATGGTAGGTCCAAACAAAGGATCCTCCGAGACTGCATCAAGGCAGAAAATCTAGACATTCTAATGTTACAGGAAACCAAATGCGTGGGAAGAGAAGCTGAAACCATCTTTCAGCATATCTGGCGAGAATGCAACTCCATATCAGCAGACTCCACAGGAGCCTTTGGAGGCCTAGCTATCCTCTGGAACCCATCCAATATCAGTATCAGCAAAACCTTTTCAATCGTAGGAACAATAACGAATCACTTAGAGGTCACTGGCTCAAATCAGGTAGGCGCCATCACTAACGTCTACGACCCCCATAGCCAGCAGCAAAAAGACAAACTCATGAAGTGGCTTGAACTAATTAAGACTCTGGTGACAACTCAAAAATGGATCTTAGGAGGAGACTTCAATATGATCATGTCACTGGAGGAAAAAACAGGAGGCACCAAAAAACTAGAGCAAGACATTGGTAAGTTCAAGACTGTCATTGATCATCTAAAGTTAGTTGATATAGAAAATAGCAATGGAACTTTCACCTGGTCCAATCGCAGATCAGGAAATCAACACATTGCATGTCGAATGGACCACTTCCTGGTCACCAAGGAATTAATGGAGACATGCTCCTATCTGGAAATCCTTATTCTACCAAAGTCTGGTTCAGACCACTGGCCTCTTCACCTCAATCTAGACACAGGAGAGATACCCAAGTATAATCCCTTTCACTTCAAAATATTTTGGCTCTCACACCCAGATTTTCAGCCGATAGCCAAATCCTGGTGGGCACAGGTGGAAATAGACCATGGTTCTAGTATGTACAAATTCCAGCAACACCTCAAAAAATTTAAGCAGTTGTTGAAACATTGGAACAAGAACAATTTTGGAAACATACTTCAAAGCATCTGGAACATAGAAAGCAAGCTGGCAGAGATCCAAAACACCTTCATTTCCAGATCCAGAACCATCGATCTAATTAGAGAGGAGGAGAAGCTCCAAGCACAATTAGAAGAGAGAAGAAAGCAAGAAGAAATTCTATGGAAGCAAAAATCCAGAGTACAATGGCTCAAGGAAGGGGAAAAGAACACAAAATTCTTCCATAGAGTAATGATGCACCAATGCCACATCCATAGAATCACTCACTTAGAGGAAGGTCAGGGCAACCCAGTTAGAGAACACTCTAAAATTGAAGCTGAGATGATCAACTACTACCAGGACCTTCTAACAGAAACAAAGGAGGACAGAACAAAATCCATACAAAGAATCACCAGACACATACCTCCACTGGTAACCTCTGAGAAAAACGCTGCATTAACATGACCCATTACCCAAGAGGAAGTGGAACAAGAAGTAAAAACCATGCCTCCCGGAAAGGCCCCAGACCCGGATGGGTTCACTACTAATTTTTTCCACCACTACTAGGACCTAGTCAGAAAAGAAGTTTGGGAAGTAGTAGAGGAATCGAGAGCATCAGGCATGGTCCTCCCGGCTCTTAATGCCACCTTTCTAACCCTCATTCCGAAAGAAGAAAGAGTCAAAAACCCCAAACAATTCAGACCCATAGCCCTCTGCAATGTTATCTACAAAATAATAACAAAGGTAGTAGCCAATCGACTCAAACCTATTCTGACACATGTCATTTCCAAGGAACAGGTAGGGTATGTAGAAGGAAGAAAAATCATGGATAGTGTCATCTTGGCTCACGAGGTCATCCACTCCCTCAAGACTTCAAGGACCCCAGGTATGCTAATCAATGTTGATCTTTCAAAATCTTTCGATCGAGCCAGCTGGCAATATCTTAGAGCTATCTTGAAATCTTTTGGTTTTGATCAGTGTTGGCTCAACTGGATCCTAAACCTCACCTCCTCAACCTTATTTTCCATCCTAGTAAATGGTGTCCCATCCAAACCTTTCTCACCCTCCAGATGCATCAGACAGAGAGACCCCCTCTCACCCTTCCTGTTTGTACTTATGGCGGAAGGCCTGGGAAGGTATATAAAGGAAGCAGTCACTGATGGCTCCCTCAAAGGCTTGCAACTACACAACCTTCAACCAGCACCCTCTCATAGTCATTTTGTCGATGACACCCTCCTTATGAACTCCCCCATGGTTCGGGAGGCCAACAAGCTCAACTCCATCCTCTCTGACTTCACTGAAGCCTCAGGCATCTCCCTTAACTATGACAAATCCAAGCTCTACTTCTTCAATACTCCGGCCTCTGTTCAACTTCATATTTCCAGACTTCTAGGAATACCCAGGAGCTCCCTTCCTTCCAATTATCTAGGCATTCCCCTCATGGGGGTAGCTGCTAGATCCATTTACTGGGATAACCTTCTCCTTTCCATCTCCAATAGGCTAACCAATTGGACCTTTAGACCCCTCAATATTACCTCTCGGCTAGTCCTCCTCAAATTAGTTTTGCAGGCTCTTCCTACCTATCTCTTCACCACCCTGGATGCTCCTAAACAAGTCATTAGAGCCATCAGAAACATTTAGCGAAACTTCCTCTGGAATGGCCACCAAACCAACAAGAAATGGGCTCTAGTAAACTGGGACAGACTCTGCACGCCAAAAATCCAAGGAGGATTGGGCCTTCGGGACCTGGGGAAACTCAATCAAGTAATGGGAGCCAAAATCTGGTAGCGCTGGCTAAAAAATCCAACAGCTGCCTAGGCACAAATGTGGAAACAAAAGTATGCCCCCCTCACACCAAATAACCAGCTAATCAGGCATAAAAACCGAATTCAAGGATCCAATATCTGGAACACAGCATGGAAAAATCATACTTTGGTCCAGAACCATGCCTTTTGGGAAGTCTGAAATGGAGTGAGTGCCATGTTCTGTTACCACTCTTGGTAGCAATTCAAACCCCTGAAGGAAATGGACGAACTATCCAATCTCAAAGGAGCCCTCAATCAACATACCTCCTTAAGGGTTAAGGAACTTTGGAAACCTCAAGAACAACATCTTCCTTGGCGCTAATGGAAAACCTCTAATCAATACCTCGAAGTCTTAGAGAATCTCAATAGACCACATCTACTCTATAAGCTCATAATTTCCACAAGAGGCATGTTGATCTTTATGAACATCTAAAAGAACAGGTGCATCTGAAATAATGTCAGATGCAACACAATTAATATCATTCAACACCTCTATTTTTTCATGGCAAAGGCTTTCCTCCATAGTAAAAGATTTATCATGGACATGGTCTTCAGGGCTAGCAGAGGCTTCATGAAGAAATCAAAACTCCTCACAACAATTTTCATACAAATAATCAACAGGATAGTAATCTTTACAAAATGAATTGAAAGCTGTATGAAAATCTATCAAAGAATGGATACTTGCAGTGGGAAGAGATCGACACCAATCAAGAGCAGATCCCTTTAATGAATACCTGGAGAGCTTAATATGGACATCTTCATGCATGATATTAAGTTAATGAATAACCTCATGAAAGTCTAGTAGATGCTCAGCTAGTACCTCTGAACTCTTTGCGTGAAATTCAGAGAGTAAATTTTCCCATATGTCTCTATTAGGAAGTGCATTAGGAAAACCAATTATCTGGGAAAATTCATAGAAAGCAAACCTTTTAGCTAAGATTTTCTCCATATCGAACCAATGGAGTCGCTAATTGATCCTTGAATCATGGAGTCGTCAGGTGAAAGGTTTACAACTTTGACTATGCCTGGTCCTTGTTCACCATCAAAGTCCAGATCTTAACGTTGTCGTTACCCCAGGAAGGTTCTCAAGCTGAGAAAGAAACTGCTGAGACCTTCTTGAGAAATCTCCTTTGGGTCGGATTTCAGGCATGCTAAAGTAGCCACAAATGAAACAATGATGTGGAAACCTTGGATTCGCCATAGTGGAGTCTCCAGGTGCGCAGTAGTAATATTTAAGGGCTCTAATGCCTGATGCACCTTCAGAATCAGAGGCTCAATGTCGTTCAATCCTAGGGAAAATTTTAAACTTCATCCCCAGCAACGGTGCCATAAATGTTGGCGTCAGAAGTCACTCTTGGATTGCAGCAGACACAGAGCCTGATGCCCATCAATTTATGTCATGATTTTTTTATACAAAGGGGTGATCGAATGGAAGTTAACTCAAAAAAATGTTGTTCTAACTCCGAAAATAGGCCAGGCATGCATGGGCACATTAGGTCTTAGATAAACTTCAGACAGTGAGTTGTAGTAAGGGTGAGTAGGGGGAAAAATTGTATAAGAGAACTGCAAAGGTCTGTCGTAAACATCTGGTTTCTCTCAGCACAGCAGAAGAAGAATACATTGTTGAATGTTCTGCTAGCTGTGAAGCTTTATGGCTTCAAAATTTGTTGACTGACCTATTTGATTTGGAGATGAGAGCAACCATGATTCTATGTGACAACCAGAGCTGCATAAAGATGACAAGAGAATACTATATTCCACGACAGGTCGAAGAACATAGAGATCCTCTATCATTACATCTGCGACATGGTACAAAGAGGAGCCTTGAAGCTCCATTACATTAGCATGGATGAAAAGGTTGTTGACATGTTGACCAAGCCTCTATCTCATGTAAAGTTTGAGTACTTCTGAGATAAGATTGGCATAGTCCGAAAGGACCTTCTTCGAAAGGGGAGTAGATGTGATGATGTTCCTTGCTTCTCACCTAGCTGTCAGACATAAAGCAAGATGTAATGTGTTCCTTTCTTCTGACCTAGTTTTCAAACATAAAGAAATATGTTCCTTGCATCTGACCTCGCTGTTAGACGTAAAGAAATATGACTCCTTGCTTCTGACCTCGCCGTTAGACGTAAAGCAAGATGATGCGTGTGTTCCTTGCTTCTGACCTTGCTGTTAGACATAAAGCGAGGTGACTCCTTGCTTCTGGACTCGCTCTTAGATGTAAAGCAAGATGATGCATGTGTTCCTTGCTTCTGACCTCACTGTTATACGTAAAGCAAGATGACTCGTTGCTTTTGACCTCGTTGTTAGATGTAAAGAAAGATGATGTGTGTGTTCCTTGCTTCTGACCTCACTGTTAGATGTAAATCAAGATGGCTCCTTGCTTCTAACCTCGTTGTTAGACGTAAAACAAGATGATGTGTTTGTTCCTTGCTTCTGACCTCGCTATTAGACGTAAAGCAATATGACTCCTTGCTTCTGACCTAGTTGGTAGACGTAAAGCAAGATGATGTGTTCCTTGCTTCTGATCTAGTTGTTAGACATAAAGAAAGATGATGTATACCTTTCTTCGAGAATGATGATGTTGCTGATGAAGAAAACTTCCAATGATTTATAGATATGCAAACCAAGATGATATTGATGATGTTGTCCTCCCATTTGATGTTGTTGATGATGTTTTCCTCTCTCTCTCACATGATGCTGCTAAAGAATACTGACGCAACCGACCCTCAACGGCATTGTCGCTCCACTAGGACCTTCACTATCTCTGGCCCGAAGAGTCGATGCTCTTCCAACTCCCCTCGGGAGCCTTTATTGCCCACAAGATGCTCCTCCACGATCTCCTCTTCACATATTGGGAGATCGGGTCTCACGATATCGCGAGTCTTGCGACACTCTCCCCGTGCAATCAAACACCGAAACCCCGATCCCCAATGTCAACAGTCAACAGACCCAGTCCTGTCCGGCATTTCCCTATCGGGAAATTGGCGTATGAAAGGTAGCGAGTCACTCACCTTTCACAACTCCGAACACCGATGCGCGATGCCATGTGTAGTCCACTATACCTTTGGGCCCTACGCTGCCACTTCCATCTCGGGATTTTGCGGATCGCGAATCCACAATGCAAAGTTCCCTGCTGCTGGAAACCCAGAATGCCGAAACCCCGATGCTCCAGATTCGTGCCACCTGTCCCACCAGAAAACGACGGCTTCGATCGAATCGGGGGATCGCACTTCGCGATTTCAATGTGCACGTGATTCTTGCACCCGCTAACCCCGATTCGCCGATATGCAACGGAAAATGGTTCTCCCTGCGCCTGAGGGTTAACCGCCTCGCTCCTTCTCCCAGATCCAACGATCCACGGAACTTCAAGAGCCTGCACGACGATTTAAGTCATCGATTCTCTTCCTCTATGAAGAGATCTCCGCTCCACCACCTTCGTTCTATGCGGCCTCCACTGGGGTCGATTCCACAACGAAACAAAGGAACTATCCCTCCTGAGCTTTTATCAACTCAGACTCCTTCAGATATTTCTTGAACACGCTCCTTGTGCTCAGTCTTCAATCACTTCCGAAAGTGTTGAAGTCTTCTGAGTCCTGTGCGCTCACGCCCACAATAGCTTCGGCTCTTTCCTCCCTCAGACTTGCTACCGAGGCTCCAGTTCGACCTGCACTTTACCTGCACGACTCGAACCACCTAAATTCACCTGGGGCGAACGAGAGAAAAATTTCACATACGTAGCCACCTCGACGCACTCTATGCGGAGGTAATCGACTGCACTCGATGCAGGAATCTCCTGGCCTAAGTAGAGAAACAATTGAAACTCATTCTCTCAGGTTTCTAACCTGATATGCAACCACATAAGTAGAATTTAAAAGATAAGCATAGAAAGAAGCAAGCATGCAGAAGCATAATATCAACAACACACAGAGATCAAACATGTCCATGGAATTGAATCAGGGCTTTTCCTATTAATTCAATAACTGTACATGGAGGTTTCTTCACAACTCTCTCTGCTCTGCTCTCTAATGCTTCTATGCTGAATGTCCTATTACAATGATACAAGGGAGGGTGTCTATACTCCGTT
>ML779926.1:365133-375716 GCA_009831015.1 Picea engelmannii | reverse complement strand
CTTGGTCTTTGAGAATGAGGTCTTCATTTATAAATATTCTTGACCCTTTTTTAAGCTCGGAGATTTACTAAGTATGTTATATTTATGGTCATTCCAACTTACTTTGACACAGATCAACCTATCTTTCTGATCAATTATTTTTCCTAGCCTCTTTGCTTCTATGAGGTAAGTTGTATAAATTTGTGATTTATTTTTTAATTCTTCTTTTACTATTGCTAGCATATCCTCCTCTTGATGTTCTTTTATACCAAAAATTATGAAGTTCAAGGATCTTTTGTTACGCTCATGGTTCAATTCGATTAGCTTATTCATTTCCTCTTTGATAGGTTTGATATCCAATTTTTTTTCCATATTACTGAGGGTCAAATTGTTGGTTAGTTTTTCTTCTATCTCTTTAATCCTATCTCTCAAGTTCTGATTTTCTTCAACGCCTCCTTCTTGGGTTGATTGTTTATATTTTTCTATTTCCATTTCTTGAATTCTATCCTTCATTGTCTGCAATTCACTCTTGAACCCTAAGAATCTATCCTCTATTTGAGTTTGAATGGTATATTTAATTTTTTTATCAATCATTGCCTCTAGCTCTATTTGGAGTTTTACATCTTTTTCTTCGCTCCTTTTTTCTAATTTTTCTAACTCGCATCTCTCTCTTCCCTTTTTTTTTCTATTGATTCCATATAATCATAAAAGATCTCTAGGGTGATTTTGGGGTGCCTCCCCTTTTTAGGATGATTTTTTGGAATAGGTGGTGGAGTGTTCATATTGTAAAGAAGAGATAAAATATGTAACAATTATTATTATGGATTGAATTTATGTCTCAAATCAACTTTTAGTTCTGAAAACTAAAATAAAAATAAAATAAAATATATTTAAATCTCTTTATAGAAAATTACAATTGAATCAAAGTAAAAAGTGACTCATGTGATTTGAGATGTCTAAATGCTCAACCCTTTGATGAAGCCAAAAATAATTTCTAAAAATGCCAGGGAAGTCCAAAGAAACTACGCATATTATTCTCGGTAAAACAGGTAAAAACAACAGGCAATAAATAATTAATTAATACAAAATTAAATATTACTAATTAAATGATTAATACATTACATTGTTAATTAATTAATTAATACATTATCAATATGTAAATAAATAATTAATTAATACAAAATTAAACATTACTAATTAAATGATTAATACATTACATTGTTAATTAATTAATTACATTAATTAATTAATACATTATCAATATTTAATGTATTAATTAACATTACATTACTAATAAATTAATGTATATTGTAATGTATTAATTTAAATAATTAATAAATTAAAACATTATTACATTGTTGTAATATATAATTAAAGTATTAATACAAAATGCAACATATTAATTAATTAATACATAAATACATTTTTAATTAATAGAATGTTAAATTAGTGTAACACTATAGCAACAAATAATTAATTAACAAATAATTAATTAATACATAATACATAATTAATATATTACATTACTATTATTTAATGTATTAATTAATTACATTAATTAATTAATACACTACATTACTAATAATTAATTACATTAAGATCAGGTGCAGATTGCGGTCGACCAGACGCAGAACACTCACGCAACGTTCGTTCAGCAATGAGACAAAGCCCTTCGGCCTCCACTGACATGCCTAAATGGGCATAGAAGAGGGGGGCAAGCCCCCTCATACAACAATATCACCGCCAATGACTGCTCTAGTACATTCGAGCCGTCCCTGCAGATACGCGAGCAACGTTTGCCCAGGGATCAAGGCCTCAGGAAGGAAATGGAGACGGAAGCGGTAACCTCCCATCCAAAGTCACCTCGAGGATGGGAGCCAGGCAAATGCATTCCACAAATGGAAAAAACACCGCGATACCTCATCAGCTCAACCAGAGTAGGAGAACACACACAATTTATGAGAGAACAAGCCCTCATAGGCAAGTTCCTGGGACTCTGGCCAACAGAAAGGGATATCAACAAATGGATCAAGCACTGGTGGAACTCCAAAGGGGACTATGAGGTTCAACTCAACTCTAAAGGCTTCTTCACAATCATTCTATACAATCTAGAGGACAAGGACAAGATATTTAAAAATGGGCCATATTTCTACAACTCAGCAGGGCTATTCTTATGCTTCTGGACTGAAAGATTCAGCCCCGCAAAGAAGATTTCACTATGCCCCCTATATGGATCTGCCTATACTCCTTACCGCAAGAGTTTTGGCTGGAGGATATTCTAATGGGCATAGGGAACGCTCTAGGACAATATGTCAAAGCCTCAGAGGCCACAAGACAACAAAAATATACTTCATACACCAAGATCTGTGTCTACATGAACATCTCCAAGGCACTCCCTAGAGCGGTGACCCTTGAATACCAGGATGAGGACTCGCAACAAACCCTGGATTATGAGCCCATTCCATTTCGATTGAGGAGATGTCATGAGAACGACCACCTCTTTAGAGACTACCCCCTGATCAAACCAGCCACCAAAGAAAATGATGACACACAGAAATATGGCTTCACCGCGGTTGCGTCAAAGAAAATAAACCCACCAAGGAATTAGATCCTAGACTCCAGACAAAAAATTGCTACCAAAAATTCTTATGAAATTCTGAACCAGTTGCTAGAAGATGAAGAAATCCAAGACCCACACAAGGATTCGTAAAAACCTCAAGAAGACACCCCAAATCCTTCCCCCCCTCCCCAAGGACATGAAACCTATGCAAAAGAAAGAGGAGACAGAGATGGGGACACCCCAATGCAGCTGGATGATAGAGATCTAGCAGGCATAGATCTAGAAAAGCTAGAGGAGGCCCTGAATCAAAAGGACCTGTAGACCCTTCCTGAAGAACAAATATGCAAGGTGCATAAATTTTTTCTTAAATCCTCAGCATGATCCACAACACGCTTGGGAATAGCTGTGGACTTGAGCTCAGGCTTGAAGAAAGTCCTTTGAGAGAACAAAAGACGAGGGCACAAAACAATGCAACAACTGATCAAGGAGGTTGGTAATCTCATGATAAATTCAGGTTAGATTCAAAAGCTTTCGGAGGTATACCTCCACACAAGACCACCCTCTTAATGATGAATATCATCACCTGGAACATCAACCGACTCAATGGTAGGTCCAAACAAAGGATCCTCCGAGACTGTATCAAGGTAGAAAATCTAGACATTCTAATGTTACAGGAAACCAAATGCGCGGGAATAGAAGCTGAAACCATCTTTCAACATATCTGGCGAGAATAAAACTCCATATCAACAGACTCCACAAGAGCCTTTGGAGGCCTATCTATCCTCTAGAACCCATCCAATATCAGTATCAACAAACCCTTTTCAATCGTAGGAACAATAACGAATCACTTCGAGGTCACTGGCTCAAATCAGGTAGGCGCCATCACTAACGTCTACGGCCCCCATAGCCAGCAGGAAAAAGAAAAACGCATGAAGCATCTTGAACTAATTAAGACTCTGGTGACAACTCAAAAATGGATCTTAGGAGGAGACTTCAATATGATCATGTCGCTGGAGGAAAAAACAGGAGGCACCAAAAAACTAGAGCAAGACATTGGTAAGTTGAAAACTATCATTGATCATCTAAAGTTAGTCGATATAGAAAATAACAATGGCACTTTCACCTGGTCCAATTGCAGATCGGACAATCAACACACTGCATGTTGAATGGACCGCTTCTTGGTCACCGAGGAATTAATGGAGACAGGCTTCTATCTGGAAAGCCTTATTCTACCAAAAGCCGGTTCAGACCACTGGCCTCTTGCCCTCAATCTAGACACAGGAGAGATACCCAAGTATAATCCCTTTCACTTCAAAAAGTTCTGGCTCTCACACCCAGATTTTCAGCAGCTAGCCAAATCCTGGTGGGAACAGGTGGAAATAGACCATGGTTCCAGTATGTACAAATTCCAACAACGCCTCAAAAACTTTAAGCAGTTGTTGAAACATTGGAACAAGAAAATTTTTGGAAACATACTTCAAAGCATCTGGAACATAGAAAGCAAGATGGAAGATATCCAAAACACCTTCATTTCTGGATCTAGAACCATCGATCTAATTAGAGAGGAGGAGAAGCTCCAAGCACAATTAGAAGAGAGAAGAAAGCAAGAGGAAATTCTATGGAAGAAAAAATCTAGAGTACAATGGCTCAAGGAAGGGGAAAATAACACAAAATTATTCCATAGAGTAATGATGCACCAATGCCACGTCCATAGAATCACTCACTTAGAGGATGGTCAGGGCAACCCAGTTAGAGAACACTGTAAAATTGAAGCTAAGATGATCAACTACTACCAGGACCTTCTAACAGAAACAAAGGAGGACAGAACAAAATCCATACAAAGAATCACCAGACACATACCTCCATTGGTAACCTCCGAGAAAAATGCTGCATTAACACAACCCATTACCCAAGAGGAAGTGGAACAAGAAGTAAAAACCATGCCTCCCGGAAAGGCCCCAGACCCGGATGGGTTCACTACTGATTTTTTCCACCACTACTAGGACCTAGTCAGAAAAGAAGTTTGGGAAGTAGTAGAGGAATTGAGAGAATCAGGCGTGGTCCTCCCAGCTCTTAATGCCACCTTTCTAACCCTCATTCTGAAAGAAGAAAGAGTCAAAAACCCCAAACAATTCAGACCCATAGCCCTCTGCAATGTTATCTACAAAATAATAACAAAGGTAGTAGCCAATCGAATCAAACCTATTCTGACACATGTCATTTCCAAGGAACAGGCAGGGTACGTAGAAGGAAGACTAATCATGGATAGTGTCATCTTGGCTCACGAGGTCATCCACTCCCTCAATACTTCAAGGACCCCAGGTATGCTAATCAAACTTGATCTTTCAAAATCTTTCGATCGAGCCAACTGGCAATATCTTAGAGCTATCTTGGAATCTTTTGGTTTTGATCAGTGTTGGGTCAATTGGATCCTAAACCTCACCTCCTCAACCTTCTTTTCCATCCTAGTAAATGGTGTCCCATCCAAACCTTTCTCACCCTCTAGAGGAATCAGACAGAGAGACCCCCTCTCGCCCTTCCTGTTTGTACTTATGGCGGAAGGCCTGGGAAGGTATATCAAGGAAGCAGTCACCGATGGCTCCCTCAAAGGCTTGCCACTACACAACATTCAACCAACACCCTCTCATAGTCAGTTTGTCAATGACACCCTTCTTCTGAACTCCATCCTCTTTGACATCACTGAAGCCTCAGGCATCTCCCTCAACTATGACAAATCCAATCTCTACTTCTTCAATACTCCGGCCTCTGTTCAACTTCATATTTCCAGACTTCTAGGAATACCCAGGAACTCCCTTCCATCCAATTATCTAGGCATTCCCGTCACGGGGGTAGCTGCCAGATCCATTTCCTGGGATAGCCTTCTCCTTTCCATCTCCAATAGGCTAAGTAATTGGACCTTTAGACCCCTCAATATTTCCTCTCGGCTAGTCCTCCTCAAATAAGTTTTGCAGGCTCTTCCTACCTATCTCTTCACCGCCTTGGCTGCTCCTAAACAAGTCATTAGAGCCATTAGAAACCTTCAGCAAAAATTCCTCTGGCATGGCCACCAAACCAAAAAGAAATGGGCTCTAGTAAACTGGGACAAACTCTGCACTTGAAAAATCCAAGGAGGATTGGGCCTTCAGGACCCGGGGAAACTCAATCAAGTAATGGGAGCCAAAATCTGGTAGCGCTGGCTAAAAAATCCAACAACTGCCTAGGCACAAATGTGGAAACAAAAGTATTCCCCCCTCACACCAGATAACGATCTAATCAGGCATAAAAACCGAATTCAAGGATCCAATATCTGGAACACAGCATGGAAAAATCGTACTTTGGTCCATAACCATCCCTTTTGGGAGGTCCGAGATGGAGAGAGTGCCATGTTCTGGCACGACTCTTGGTAGCAATTCAAACCCCTGAACAAAATGGAGGAACTATCCAATCTCAAAGGAGCCCTCAATCAACATACCTCCTTAAGGGTTAAGGGCCTTTGGAAACCTCAAGAACAACATCTTCCTTGGCACCAATGGAAAACCTCTAATCAAGACCTCAAAGTCTTATAGAATCTCAATAGACCACATCTACTCTATAAGTTCATAATTTCCACAAGAGGCATGTTGATCTTTATGGACATCTAAAAGAATAGGTGCATCTGAAATAATGTCAGATGCTTCCGTTCTAGGGATAACAAAATTAATATCATTCAACACGTCTATTTTTTCATGGCAAAGGCTTTCCTCCACAGTAGAAGCTTTATCATGGACATGGACTTCAGGGCTATCAGAGGCTTCATGAAGCAAAGAAAACTCCTCACAATAGTTTTCATACAAATAATCACCTGGATAGTAATCTTTACAAAATGAATTGAAAGCTATATGAAAATCTGTGAAAGAATGGATACTTGCAATGGGAAGAGATCGACACCAATCAAGAGAATATCCCTTTAATGAATACCTGGAGAGCTTAATCTAGACATGTTCATGCATGATATTAAGTCAATGAATAACCTCATGAAATTCCAGTAGATGCTTAGCTGGTACCACTGAACTCTTTGCGTGAAATTCAGAGAGTAAATTTTCCCATATGTCTTTATCAGGAAGTGCATTAGGAAAACCAATTATCTGGGAAAAGTCATAGAAAGCAAACCTTTTAGCTAAGATTTCCTCCATATCAAACCAATGGAGTCGCTAATTGATCCTTGAATCATGGAGTCGTCAGGTGAAAGGTTTATAGCTTTGACTGTGCCTGGTCCTTGTTCACCATCAAAGTCAATATCTTAACGTTGTTGTTACCCCAAGAAGGTTCTCAAGCTAAGACCTTCTAGAGAAATCTCCTTTGGGTCGGATTTCAGGCATGCTAAAGTAGCCACAACTGAAACAGTGATGTGGAAAGCTTGTATTCGCCATAGTGGAGTCTCTGGGTGCACAGTAGAAATATTTAAGGTCTCTAATGCCTGATGCACCTTCAAAATCAAAGGCTCAATGTCATTCAATCCCAGGGAAAATTTTAAACTTTGTCCCCGGCAACAGTGCCATAAATGTTGGCATTAGAAGTCACTCTTGGATTGCAGCAGGAGCAGTGCCCGATGCCCATCAATTTATGTCACGATTTTTTTATACAAAGGGGTGATCGAATGGAAGTTAACTCAAAACAATGTTGTTCTAACTCCGAAACTAGGCCAGGCATGCATGGGCACATGAGGTCTTAGATAAACTTTAGATAGTGAGTTGTAGTAAGGGTGAGTAGGGGGAAGACTTGTATAAGAGAACTGCAAAGGTCTGTCGTAAACATCTGGTTTCTCTCAGCACAGTGGAAGAAGAATACATTGTTGAATGTTCTGCTAGCTGCGAAGCTATATGGCTTCAAAAGTTGTTGACCGACCTATTTGATTTGATATGAGAGCAACCGTGATTCTATGTGAGACCCAGAGTTTCATAAAGATGACAAGAGAATACTATATTCCACGACAGGTCGAAGCACATAGAGATCCTCTATCATTATATCCGCGACATGGTACAAAGAGGAGCCTTGAAGCTCCATTACATTAGCACAAATGAAAAGGTTGCTGACATGTTGACCAAGCCTCTATCTCATGTAAAGTTTGAGTACTTCTGAGATAAGATTGGCTTAGTCTGAAAGGACCTTCTTCGAAAGGGGAGTAGATGTGATGATATTCCTTGCTTCTCACCTAGCTGTCAAACATAAAGCAAGATGTAATGTGTTCCTTTCTTCTGACCTAGTTTTCAGACATAAAGAAAGATGTTCCCTTCTTTTGACCTCGCTGTTAGACGTAAAGAAATATGACTCCTTGCTTCTGACCTCGCCATTAGACGTAAAGAAATATGATGCGTGTGTTCCTTTCTTCTGACCTTGCTGTTAGACATAAAGCAAGACGACTCCTTGCTTCTGGCCTCGCTCTTAGATGTAAAGAAAGATGATGTGTGTGTTCCTTGATTCTGACCTCACTGTTAGACGTAAAGCAAGATGACTCGTTGCTTCTGACCTCGTTGTTATATGTAAAGAAAGATGATGTGTGTGTTCCTTTCTTTTGACCTCACTGTTAGATGCAAATCAAGATGGATCCTTGCTTCTGACCTCGTTGTTATATGTAAAGCAAGATGATGTGTTTGTTCCTTGCTTCTGACCTCGCTATTAGACGTAAATCAATATGACTACTTGCTTCTAACCTAGTTGTTAGACGTAAAGCAAGATGATGTGTTCCTTGCTTCTGACCTAGTTGTTAGACATAAAGAAAGATGATGTATACCTTTCTTCTGACCTAGTTGTTAGGCGTAAAGCAAGATGTGACTTACACTGAGCTACCAACTTAACAACTGTGACATAGAGCCAGTTTAGTATTGTGATGGGCCAACCTAGTGTTGTGATGAGGTATCGCTTTATACTAATACATATTAATGCAGATGATGATGGCATTCCTTTGAGAATGATGATGTTGACGATGAAGAAAACTTCCAATGATTTATAGATATGCCAGCCAAGATGATATTGATGATGTTGTCCTCCCATTTGATGTTGTTGATGATGTTTTCCTCTCTCTCTCACATGATGCTACTAAAGAATACCCTTCTTGTTAAAGGGGGAGTGTTCAAATATTGTAACTGTAAAGAGTATTCTTATTATTATTGATATATTATTCATAGGATCAATCCCCATTGTGGATTGATCATATCGGTTATTGTAATAGGACCAAATGCCCTTTTGTGGATTGGTCAATAGATAATTATAATAGGAAGAATAAGAAGTCGGCCCCAACAGTTAATGAGAAGACCCAGAAATATAATAAAGGTGGGTTTACACACCCAGTTTGAGAAGTCGGCCCTACCAATGAAGAGACACTTCACACGTGCTAGACTTGTATAAATAAAGGAGGCTAGTGCCTCATTTGGACATAACTCACTTGCTCAGTTTGAGAGACAAGTTCTGATCTGTTACCGACAAAGGAAAGAGAGAGTGGCGCATTATATCTTGGGAGAGGAATTTCTATTTTAGCATAGAGATCTCTTGCCATTGTATTGGCTATCTATATTAAGGAAGTTTTGCTGGGTTTTCTTCCCCTAGAGGGTTTCCCAGGATAAATTTTGTGTCTCTTGTGATTGTGTATTTCCTAGTGATCTTGGATTATTCTATTGTTATCTAATGAAATGAGAACATCTGTAATAATGGCTTAAACATTAACAAAAGCATACCTAATGGATTTCCTAGCAATTTTACATTCTTTATCATACAAAGGGTTGGTTGTTCTATTATTATTTTTATAGGACACCTCGAAAGAGAACTTGTTAATAGAAGTGGAAAGGGTAGTTGTAAAATTATGATAGAGTTCTTCAATGGTGTCTTTATAAGTTAGGAGGTTTAATTTACTATTGAAATCCTTTAATAAAACTTCAACTTTACTTTTGTAAAAGAGCAAATTCCTTTGATTATCAGAATTCTCTTCAATGATGTTCCTATGCATGGAAAATTTTAGAGTTAGGGTTAAAGGTTTATGATCAGAGTTAGGCTGATGGTCATTTAAAAGGTCAAAAGTTGTTATTTTGATGAAAATGAGGATATCATATATCACATAATCTACAACACTACTACCTAGCCCATGAATATAGGTTATTTGGTTGGATTTTGGCCACTTCATTACTCCATTGCAAATTATTAGGCTTTGAGAGTTTCAAAGCTTGACCAATTTACTACCAAACAAATTCTCAATTAGGTCTTGAGAGCTTCTGTTGTATCTATTATGTAAAACAAGGTCCTCATATATCCATAAAGGATTATGGTTGGAGTCATCACTTAAAAGAGTAGCTTGTTTAGTCGCAGTATTAGCATTAAAGTATCCTAGCATGGGGATGTTACCTTCATTTTTCAAATTATAAATATCTTGTTCTAAATTATTATAGGGACAATTTTTATCTAGATTATTTTTCTTATAAAAAGTAGAATTAATAGGTGCAAAATAAAAAATTGCTATATACATCTTCTTAGCATTGGTGTCTGAAATTTCTATCCAAATGTATTAATTAAGAGGGTCAATTTTGTGAAGTTGAATGTGAGGAGAAATGTTTTTTCTAATATAACAAGTTATGCCTCCTATCCCTCTACAGTGGGATTTCTTGTTCCATGTTGATCACAAGACAAATCCTTCCATGATAGTGACCTTAGACTCCTCGTGCTTCCAAGTTTCATCTAGACAGATAATATCAATATCACTCGGCATCCAACTTATCATAGGACCTTTGCGCCATGGAAAGCCACGACAATTCCAGAAAAGGATCTCAGGTGTCCCAAATTCCTATTTTTTATTATCCTTCTCATCTCTATCCTTAACAATAGCTTTTTGATTTCTAATTATTGTCCATTTTCCTTCCTTGCTAGCTTCTTTTACGTTTTGAACTTCCTTCCTTAATTCAACTTGGTCTTTGAGAATGAGGTCTTCATTTATAAATATTCTTGACCCTTTTTTAAGCTCGGAGATTTACTAAGTATGTTATATTTATGGTCATTCCAACTTACTTTGACACAGATCAAC
>ML779926.1:308487-351710 GCA_009831015.1 Picea engelmannii | reverse complement strand
GTGTTCCAGCAATCGTGTTCCAGCATTCGTGTTCCAGCAGTCGTGTTCCAGCATTCGTGTTCCAGACTCGTGTTCCAGCAGTCGTGTTCCAGCAGTCGTGTTCCAACAGTCGTGTTTCAACAGTCGTGTTCCAGCATTCTTGTGCGTGTTGACATCCTTGACTACTCCATAACCGATTGCCATCAATGACAACCTTAACCATCTGCGTCAGTCTTCTGTTATAGCCATATCTCCAACACTTCCATCCAATTATCTAGGCATTCCCCTCACGGGGGTAGCTGCCAGA
The DNA here is from genome assembly GCA_009831015.1 of Picea engelmannii. Taxonomy (NCBI): domain Eukaryota; kingdom Viridiplantae; phylum Streptophyta; class Pinopsida; order Pinales; family Pinaceae; genus Picea; species Picea engelmannii. The sequence continues at coordinate 351,424 of ML779926.1, read as the reverse complement.
TCCATTTCCTGGGATAGCCTTCTCCTTTCCATCTCCAATAGGCTAAGCAATTGGACCTTTAGACCCCTCAATATTGCCTCTTGGATAGTCCTCCTCAAATCAGTTTTGCAGGCTCTTCCTACCTATCTCTTCACCGCCCTGGCTGCTCCTAAACAAGTCATTAGAGCCATCAGAAACCTTCCGTGAAACTTCCTCTGGCATGGACACCAAACCAACAAGAAATGGGCTCTAGTAAAATGGGATAGACTCTGCACGCCAAAAAGCCAAGGAGGATTGGGCCTTTGGGACCCGAGGAAACTCAATCGAGTAATGCGAGCCAAAATCTGGTAGCGCTGGCTAAAAAATCCAACAACTGCCTAAGCACAAATGTGGAAACAAAAGTATGCCCCCCTCACACTAGATAACCAGCTAATCAGGCATAAAAACCGAATTCAAGGATCCAATATCTGGAACATAGCATGGAAACATCGTACTTTGGTCCAGAACCATGCCTTTTGGGTGGTCCGAGAAGGAGAGAGTGCCATGTTTTGGCACGACTCTTGGTAGCAATTCAAACCCTTGAATGAAATGGAGGAACTATCCAATCTCAAAGGAGCCCTCAATCAGCATACCTCCTTAAGGGTTAAGGACCTTTGGAAACCTCAAGAACAACATCTTCCTTGGCACCAATGGATAACCTCTAATCAAGACCTCGAAGTCTTAGAGAATCTCAATAGACCACATCTACTCTATAAGCTCATAATTTCCACAAGAGGCATGTTGATATTTATGAACATCTAAAAGAACAGGTGCATCTGAAATAATGTCAGATGCTTCCGTTCTAGGGCTAACACAATTAATATCATTCAACACCTCTATTTTTTCATGGCAAAGGCTTTCCTCCACAGTAAAAGCTTTATCATGGACATGGTCTTCAGGGCTAGCAGAGGCTTCATGAAGCAAAGAAAACTCCTCACAACAGTTTTCATACAAATAATCAACTGGATAGTAATCTTTACAAAATGAATTGAAAGCTGTATGAAAATCTGTCAAAGAATGGATACTTGCAGTGGGAAGAGATCGACACCAATCAAGAGCAGATCCCTTTAATGAATACCTGGAGAGCTTAATCTGCACATATTCATGCATGATATTAAGTCAATGAATAACCTCATGAAAGTCCAGTAGATGCTCAGCTGGTACCTCTGAACTCTTTGCGTGAAATTCAGGGAGTAAATTTTCCCATATGTCTCTATCAGGAAGTGCATTAGGAAAACCAATTATCTGGGAAAAGTCATAGAAAGCAAACCTTTTAGCTAATATTTTCTCCATATCGAACCAATGGAGTCGCTAATTGATCCTTGAATCATGGAGTCGTCAGGTGAAAGGTTTACATCTTTGACTGTGCCTGGTCCTTTTTCACCATCAAAGTCCATATCTTAACGTTGTTGTTACCCCAGGAAGGTTCTGAAGCTGAGAAAGAAACTACTGAGACCTTCTCGAGAAATCTCCTTTGGGTCAGATTTCAGGCATGCTAAAGTAGCCACAACTGAAACAGTGATGTGGAAACCTTGGATTCGCCATAGTGGAGTCTCTGGTTTCGCAGTAGAAATATTTAAGGGCTCTAATGCCTGATGCACCTTCAGAATCAGAGGCTCGATGTCGTTCAATCCCAGGGAAAATTTTAAACTTCGTCCCCGACAACGGTGCCATAAATGTTGGCGTCAGAAGTCACTCTTGGATTGAAGCAGGAGCAGAGCTCGATGCCCATCAATTTATGTCATGATTTTTTTATACAAAGGGGTGATCGAATGGAAGTTAACTCAAAACAATGTTGTTCTAACTCCGAAACTAGGCCAGGAATGCATGGGCACATGAGGTCTTAGATAAACTTTAGACAGTGAGTTGTAGTAAGGGTGAGTAGGGGGAAGACTTGTATAAGAGAACTGTAAAGGTCTGTCATAAACATATGGTTTCTCTCAACACAACAGAAGAAGAATACATTGTTGAATGTTCTGCTAGCTGTGAAGCTATATGGCTTCAAAATTTGTTGACCGACCTATTTGATTTGGAGATGAGAGAAACTGTGATTCTATGTGACAACCAGAGCTGCATAAAGATGACAAGAGAATCCTATATTCCACGACAGGTCAAAGAGCATAGATATCCTCTATCATTACATCCGCGACATGGTACAAAGAGGAGCCTTGAAGCTCCATTACATTAGCACGGATGAAAAGGTTGCTAACATGTTGACCAAGCCTCTATCTCGTGTAAAGTTTGAGTACTTCTGAGATAAGATTGGCATAGTCCGAAAGGACCTTCTTCGAAAGGGGAGTAGATGTGATGATGTTCCTTGCTTCTCACCTAGCTATCAGACATAAAGCAAGATGTAATGTGTTCCTTTCTTCTGACCTAGTTTTCAGACATAAAGAAAGATGTTCCTTGCTTCTGACCTCGCTGTTAGACGTAAACAAAGATGAATCCTTGCTTCTGACCTCGCCGTTAGACATAAAGCAAGATGATGCGTGTGTTCCTTGATTCTGACTTCACTGTTAGACATAAAGCAAGATGACTCCTTGCTTCTGGAATCACTCTTAGATGTAAAGCAAGATGATGTGTGTGTTCCTTGCTTCTGACCTCATTGTTAGACGTAAAGCAAGATGACTCCTTGCTTCTGACCTCGTTGTTAGATGTAAAGAAAGATGATGTGTGTGTTCCTTGCTTCTGACCTCACTGTTAGATGTAAATCAAGATGGCTCCTTGCTTCTGACCTCGTTGTTAGACGTAAATCAAGATGATGTGTTTGTTCCTTGCTTCTGACCTCGCTATTAGACGTAAAGCAATATGACTCCTTGCTTCTGACCTAGTTGTTAGACGTAAAGCAAGATGATGTGTTCCTTGCTTCTGACCTAGTTGTTAGACATAAAGAAAGATGATGTATACCTTTCTTCTGACCTAGTTGTTAGACATAAATCAAGATGTGACTTACACTGAGGTACCAGCTTAACAGTTGTGACATAGAGCCAGTTTAGTACTGTGATGGGCCAACCTAGTGTTGTGATGAGGTATCACTTTATACTAATACATATTGATGCAGATGATGATGGCATTCCTTTGAGAATGATGATGTTGCTGATGAAGAAAACTTCCAATGATTTATAAATATGCCAGCCAAGATTATATTGATGATGTTGTCCTCCCATTTGATGTTGTTGATGATGTTTTCTTCTCTCTCTCACATGATGCTGCTAAAGAATACCCTTCTTGTTAAAGGGGGAGTGTTCAAATATTGTAACTGAAAAGAGTATTCTTATTATTATTGGTATATTATTCATAGGATCAATCCCCATTGTGGATTGATCATGTCGGTTATTGTAATAGGACCAAATCCCTTTTTGTGGATTGGTCAACAGACAATTATAATAGGTAGAATAAGAAGTCGGCCCCAACAGTTAATGAGAAGACCCAGAAATATAATAAAGGTGGGTTTACCCACCCAGTTTGAGAAGTCGTCCTTGCCAATGAAGAGACACTTCACATGTGCTAGACTTGTATAAATAAAGGAGGCTAGCACGTCATTTGGACATAACTCACTTGCTCAGTTTGAGAGACAAGTTCTGATCTGTTACCGACAAAGGAAAGAGACAGTGGCGCATATCTTGGGAGAGGAATTATGTTTTAGCATAGATATCTCTTGCCATTGTATTGGCTATCTATATTAAGGAAGTTTTGCTGGGTTTTCTTCCCCTAGAGGGTTTCCAAGGATAAATTTTGTGTCTCTTGTGATTGTGTATTTCCCAGTGATCTTGGATTATTCTATTGTTATCTAATGAAATGAGAACATCTGTAATAATGGCTTAAACATTAACAGAAGCATACCTAATGGATTTCCTAGCAATTTTACATTCTTTATCATACCAAGGGTTGGTTGTTCTATTATTCTTTTTATAGGACACCTTGAAAGAGAACTTGTTAATAGAAGTGGAAAGGGTAGTTGTAAAATTATGATGGAGTTCTTCAATGGTGTCTTTATAAGTTAGGAGGTTTAATTTACTATTTAAATCCTTTAATAAAATTTCAACTTTACTTTTGTAAAAGCGCAAATTCCTTTGATTATCAGAATTCTCTTCAATGGTGTTCCTATGCATGGAAAATTTTAGAGTTAGGGTTAAAGGTTTATGATTAGAGTTAGGCTGATGGTCATTTAAAAGGTCAAAAGTTGTTAGTTGGTTGGAAACGAGCATATCATATATCACATAATCTACAACACTACTACCTAGCCCATGAATATAGGTTATTTGGTTGGATTTTGGCCACTTCATTACTCCATTGCAAATTATTAGGCTTTGAGAGTTTCAAAGCTTGACCAATTTAGTACCAAGCAAATTCTCAATTAGGTCTTGAGAGCTTCTGTTGTAGCTATTATGTAAAACAAGGTCCTCATATAGCCATAAAGGATTATGGTTGGAGTCATCACTTAAAAGAGTAGCTTGTTTAGTCATAGTATTAGCATTAAAGTATCCTAGCATGGGGATATTACCTTCATTTTTCAAATTATAAATATCTTGTTCTAAATTATTATAGGGACAATTTTTATCTAGATTATTTTTCTTATAAAAAGTAGAATTAATAGGTGCAAAATAAAAAATTGCTATATACATCTTCTTAACATTGGTGTCTAAAATTTCTATCCAAATGTATTAATTAAGAGGGTCAATTTTGTGAAGTTGAATGTGAGGAGAAATGTTTTTTCTAATATAACAAGCTATGCCTCCTATCCCTCTACAGTGGGATTTTTTGTTCCATGTTGACCACACGACAAATCCTTCCATGATAGGGACCTTAGACTCCTCGTGCTCCCAATTTTAATCTAGACAGATAATATCAATATCACTCGGCATCCAACTTATCATAGGACCTTTGCGCCATGGAAAGCCACGACAATTCCAGAAAAGGATCTCAGGTGCCCCAAATTCCTTTTTTTTATTATCCTTCTCATATCTATCCTTAACAATAGCTTTTTGATTTCTAATTATTGTCAATTTTCCTTCCTTGCTAGCTTCTTTTACCTTTTGAACTTCTTTCCTTAATTCAACTTGGTCTTTGAGAATGAGGTCTTCATTTATAAATATTCTTGACCCTTTTTTAAGTTCAGAGATTTACTAAGTATGTTATATTTATGGTCATTCCAACTTACTTTGACACAGATCAACCTATCTTTCTGATCAATTATTTTTCCTAGCCTCTTTGTTTCTATGAGGTAAGTTGTATCAATTTGTGATTTATTTTTTAATTCTTCTTTTACTATTGCTAGTGTATCCTCCTCTTGATGTTCTTTTATACCAAAAATTATGAAGTTCAAGGATCTTTTGTTACGCTCATGGTCCAATTCGATTAGCTTATTCATTTCCTCTTTCATAGGTTTGATATCCAATTTTTTTTCCATATTACTGAGGGTCAAATTGTTGGTTAGTTTTTCTTCTATCTCTTTAATCATATATCTCATGTTCTGATTTTCTTCAACGCCTCCTTCTTGGGTTGATTGTTTATGTTTTTCTATTTCCATTTCTTGAATTCTATCCTTCATTGTCTGCAATTCACTCTTGAACCCTAAGAATCTATCCTCTATTTGAGTTTGAATGGTATATTTAATTTTTTTATCAATCATTGCCTCTAGCTCTATTTGGAGTTTTACATCTTTTTCTTCGCTCCTTTTTTCTAATTTTTCTAACTCGCATCTCTCTCTTCCCTTTTTTTTCTATTGATTCCATATAATCATAAAAGATATCTAGGGTGATTTTGGGGTGCCTCCCCTTGTTAGGATGTTTTTTTGGAATAGGTGGTGGAGTGCTCATATTGAAAAGAAGAGATAAAATATGTAACAATTATTATTATGGATTGACTTTATGTCTCAAATCAACTTTTAGTTCTGAACCCTAAAATAAAAAAATAAATAAAATATATTTAAATCTCTTTATATAAAATTAAAATTGAATCAAAGTAAAAAGTGACTCACGTGATTTGAGATGTGTAAATGCTCAACCCTTTGATGAAGCCAAAAATAATTTTAAAAATGCCAGGGAAGTCCAGAGAAATTACGCATATTATTCTCAGTAAAACAGGTAAAAACTACAAAGATTATTCTTGTTCAAAACCCTAGATATAAAATCTTAGAAATAAAATATCTCATAAATAAATAAATAAATAAATAAATAAATAAACAGAGAAGTATTATTCCCGTTCAAAACGCTAGATATATAATCATAGAAATAAAATATCTACTTTAAGAAAAGAAAAAACAAAGTATTATTCGAGTTGGAGACATATAGTTTCAAAACAACAGAGTCCAAACTGCGGAGAAATATTAATTTCAAAAACACAAAGAAATAGTATTCCCATTCAAAACTGCGGAGAAATATTATTTCCACTCATTCAAAACTATAGAAAAATATTATTCCCTTTCCATGTAAATTTTTTATTACTATCTAATGTAACATATTAAATGATTGATAAGTTAAAAATGTAATGCATTAATTAAGTAATTACTATATTGATAAAGTAATAATACACTAACAAATTAACACAATATTAATACATTAAATAAATCAATAAATACATTAAATGCATTAATAAATAGATTACTAAAGTATTAATACATTAATAAGGTATTTACATTATTACATTGTTGTAATATATAAATTGAAGTAATAATGCATTATGCATAATGTAACATATTAATTAATTAATACATAAATACATTTTTAACAAATACATTGTTAAATTTTGGCCAAACATCCTAAGATGGGGGTACTCCACAGCTGGAACCTTCACAATAAAAGAAGCTTACTTCGTACAGGGCAACCCCCAAGGAAAAAAAAAGGATCCCATATGGAGCAAAGTCTGGAATCCCGCTCTCTAGCCTAAGGTTTCCACCTTCCTGTGGCTGGTGGTGCACAATCGAGCCTTAACCTGGGACAACCTCAGGAAAAGAGGCTTCATTAGACCATCCCTCTGCGTCCTTTGCTATCAACAAGAGGAAACCAAAGAACATCTCTTTAATGGGTGCTGCTACAGCCAACAAATCTGGGACCAGGGCACACAAATAATGCGCAAATCCAACCAAGATCAAAGCAACATCAATGACACAATAGAGAACTGGGACCGCAACACCTACAACAACCCACTTCTGAATCACATCTGGTAGCTTCTACCAAGATTCATCCTCTGGAAACTTTGGAATGAATGAAATAAAAGAATATTCCACTCCCAAGCTTCCACGCCGGAAGCCACATGGGAGAAAATCAGTTCACTAATCAAGGAAACATCAGAAGTAAATCATGGAAAACAAAGGACCTCAACTGCAACCCCGAGGAATAGTGCATTCTTCAAAGCTAGCAGCCCATTCTAATCAATCAACCAACACCAAGGACACACAAGCACCAACAGACTAGCCCAACCACCTGGTCCCCCTCTTCAACACACTTCATCAAAGTAAATTTTGATGGAGCCTCCAAAGGAAACCCGGGAACAACAGGATATGGAGCAGTGCTCAGAAATTAAAAAGGAGAGATCCTTGGTCTCGTAGCTGGCTTCCTAGGGGAAACAACCAACAATGTGGCAGAGCTAACATGACTATTGAGGGGTCTCCATGTAGCCATGGATAAAGATTACCACAAGATTATCTTGGAGGGTGACTCACAAGTCATCATCCAGCTAATCACCAAGATTATTCATGGAAGCCACCCTTCAAAAATATCACCAAGTTGGTGACTCTCTAGATTGCTAGAATATTTCAATCGTCTCATCCAACCCCATTTTAGCATCATACCCTCCCACGTGAAGTGAGATGCAAACAGGGTAGAGGATTGCCTAGAAAATGAAGCATTCGAAATGGAAGCCGAATACTTCTATTGGGAGGCCCATGTATTAGAGGGCTCAGACATCTCCACTGGGTGCCAAACCTTAGCCACCAGAGACTTACATCCCCTAGATGGGGTGCCACGTAGTAAAACGGAGCCACATGGAGTTATGCCGAGACGCAATATTAATGCATCCACTGATGACCATCCCCTCAGCCATTAACCCACCATGGATCGATGCAGCCATACCCAAGTGATGAGCCCCTTCGCGCAAGTGAACAGTATCAAGCACTAATGCACTTAGCAACAAGCCTTAATGGTTATGGCAGTCGCGGTTGCCCTCCTCCTTATCACTGGAATTGATAGAACATAGTGGAATTTGCCCATAGAAGCATTCATGCCACTGGAGAAACAATAGTTCATTCCCCCGGAGTAGATATTTAAGGTCCTGTCGAAGATCTGGAGCAGAGAAGTCCATTCGCAAGGAACCCTGGTCATCTCCAGGGTCTCCACCATGCCCAGAGCAAGAGGAAAGCCGCACAGGGGTGCCACTTGGTACATAGCCGAATCTCGACGCTAGCGATAGAAGAAGTTTGAGCAGGCTCTGGCCATGGCATCCATCTGAAGGTTCAGGAAACCACGAACACCTCCTATGGTGTATGTGGAAGAAATTACCTTGGAGGATACCATGCAAAGCTATCCCAAGATCCCTCTGTTCACAGTCCTGGACAATTGGAATCCACCCACTGAGTTTGTCTCGGACAACAAGCCTCCACCTGTGAGTATTCAGCCTGGTCCCAAAGCCACCAACCCAGAGGAGAATTTCACCACCTGCTTTGTCGAAGAAGAGACACCTCCTTGTGCACCCATGGAGGCAGCAACCCAACTTTTCAACCGCCCGGTGCATGCAAGTAAAGACGCAACAGAGCCCACCCACCCCGCTTCCGTCGACAACCACTGGCAGGAGCAACCACTCTTCACTGACTCAGGGCACCTCACTCTCATCTTCGAGCCGAGGAGTCTGTTGGACAACCAGGTCTTTTGCCTTGCCATAATTGATCAACAACTTGACATTCTTTTCGCAGCTCACTCCAGAACTCTTCCACAGCGACAATGCCCAATGTGCGCGTAGACTTATGTGCTTCCAGCAAGCTGGCGATAGCATGGGGATGAGGATGAGAATATAAGCTAAAAGGTTCGATGATGTTCTTGGTTAGGAATCTCTTTTCCTGTAATGAACTAAGCTTTGGCCCAGTTAGTTTTTAGTTATCTTATAACTAGTTTATGGCATATAGTTTAAACTTCATATGTGACAGTCCTGGTTTCCTTCGAGCAGGATAGAACCATGTCAATTTTGTTATATGGGAAACACATGGCACAGGATGCCCAACTGTATGATGCAACCACACCCTCGGGCACATCTCCTCCCTCAGGATCTTCCTTTAAATTCGGCCCGAAGGACTTCAAAGGTCCCTCTTATTCCCTGACAGGAATTTTCCTTACCCACAATAACTCTTCTAGTGACCTCCCTTCAAAATCGAGAAATCGGACTTCACAATTTCGCGAATCCTATGGCCGCCTGTCTCTTACTTCATGATTCCCCAAAAACCAATGCAATTCAACGTTGACTTCTCCTCTGCTATCGGAACTTCTCCCTATCGGGAAATCGCTATTCGTGATGTCAACAATTGAAATTTCCAACCTCCGATACCTGATGCTCTGAATCTCTGATACTGCACCACCTGTCTACTTACCTGTTCCTCTGTGACCCACACTCTGTAGGCAGGTCAGGAAATCGCATATCGGGATATCACGATTCCTGTTGCACAAATTCATAGACCCTTCCAATTCCTGATCCCCGAAGTGCGATGCCACCTATCGTCGACTCACGGTGAGACTAAAACCTCCGACACCTGTCCTCCACTAGGGCCTTTAACCCTGTCGGGAAATCGTGGATCGCGGTTTCAACACACACAATACTCTTGCCTCCAGAAATCCTGAATCGCCGAACTCTGAACTATCTGGGATCTTGTGCCACATGTCCCTACTATGATTAGTGGTTTCGATCCTCTCTGAAAATCATGGATCATGATTTCAACATACACAAGACTCTGGTCTCCGTAAACCCCGATTCTCCGATGAGCTGAATCCTGATGAACCCTGGCTCCTTCTCTGCTCTCTAGGCTTAAATCCTGCACAACTTCCCCGAGATCTGATGGTTGACGGGACTTCCCTGGTTCCTCCTACGAATCTTGACCGTCGATTCTCCCTCTTGAAGATTTATTGAGAAGACTGAAGGTGCTTTCTCAGAATTTGTTCTCCAATGTCTGCGCTAGCAAACCTTTCTCGAACCTTCTTCGATCAAACTCTCTGGTGTTCCTTTTCAACAATATCATGAAGGTGCTAAACCTCCTGAGATTTTCTTCTCTGACTCTTTTAGAGGATTTGTGCGTACTCCTTGCACTTGACGTTCAACAACTTCTCTAGTGTTGAATCCTTCTGACTTTGTGCACTTCCTACAGTAGCAGTTTTCAACCTCCTTTGCTCAGATTAACAACTAAGGCTTCTTCTCCAACCTGCGCACTCCTTTCACAGCTTCAACAATTCAAATCAACTTCTGGGTGAATGAGAACAAGAGTTAGACTACTAAGCCTTCATCAACGCATTCCTTGTGGATGAATTCAATTGCACACTTTGCAGGAATCTCCTGGATTAGATAGAGAAACAATTGAAACTTATTCTCTCCCTCTTTCAGACTTCAGTTTCGAAACATGAAATCACATGCACAACATATACAAAGCAATACATAACCAGAAAACAAACATTCATGAGCATAACATCAACACACAAAGAATAGACACATAACCATGGATTTGAATCAAAGCTTTCTTCTATTAATTCAATATCTGTACATGGATGTTGTCTACACAGTTCTCTGCTTTCTCTTCTCTTATGCTCCTAAATGAATAATTCTGAATAATAATACAATGTACAAGTGAGGGTGTCTATATCTGTTTTCCCTCCTTCCATCTAAAACTGTCTAATCTATAAATAAATCCTATCTACCTGCATTAACTAGATTAAATGCCTCCTTATCTACTTCAGACAAGAGAGTATGGCTCGAGATCTGATACAATCATACAAAAGCGCTTTCCATAAATGGTGCATTTATACATTGGTGCATCATCATGAATGATATTTCAAAAAGTTTCGGCTGGACTTGTCCAGTTGTTCGTTGTCTTCTATGCTGGCTCGCTTGTCTTGGGCGATGCTCCTGCATCATACTCCTCGGCTTGAAAACTTTCATGGGCTCCTGTCCATGAGCTCCTGCATGGTCAGTCCATGCTTTTGAATATCTTCTTCACTTTCTCAGCTGGCATCTTCCACTGAGTGATTCTTCCACTTGACCAAATACTCATAGTATTCTTTCCTCCTGGTCTTCTTACCCCCTCGCTTGTCCAGTATGCACTCCATCTGTGGATTTTCTGCTATCAGCATCTACTTTTGCCACTGGATCTCTGGCTGTTCATCACTTCCAGCTCCTGCTTCTTTAGCCTTATATGGATATAAGTCTGAGACATTGAACGTTGGAGATATTCCGATGTCATCCGACAATTCAATCTCATAAGCGTTTTCTCCCAATTTCTTTAGGACTCTGCATGGCCCAATTTTCTTCATTTTCATCTTGTTATATGTTCCCCTTGGGAACCTTTCTTTTCTCAGATTTTCCAAAACCAGATCACCAACTTCGAACTGAAGTTGTCTCCGATGTTGATCTGCTCTGTGCTTGTATTCTTGATTTGAATCTATTAATCACTACTTCACCTTGCTGTGAAGTTCTTTCATCGCTTCAATGAACTCTTCTGCACTAGCACTGCTATTCGCAGTTTGTTCTGACTCCCTAAGTTTAGAAACTCCCCTTGGTTGTGTCCCATACACAATCTAAAATGGGCTTTTCCCTGTACTCCGATTCACTGAATCTTTGTATACGAACTCTGGCTGTGGTAATATGTTGTCCCAGCTTCTATGGTGCTCTGTCACCAAGCTTCTCAGCAAGTCTCCCAGACTTCTGTTGACCACCTCTATCTATCCATCCATCTGCGGATGATAAGCTGAACTAAATGCCAAATTAGTTCCTAGCTTCTTCCATAAGGTCCTCCAAAAATTCCCTATGAATTTGGTGTCCCTGTCCGAAACTATACGTTTTGGCAATCCATGGAGTCGAATGACCTCTTTGAAGAACAAGTTCATGATGTGAGTAGCATCGTTGGTCTTCTGGCATGGGATAAAATGTGCCATCTTTGAAAACCTGTCCACCACCACAAAGATGGAATCAACCCCTCTCTGCATCCTCGGCAATCCTAATACAAAATCCATGCTTATCGCCTCCCATGGTCTCTCTGGTATGGGCAATGGTTGATAAAGACCTGCATTCTGTTTCCTCCCCTTCGAATGATGACAAATTTTGCATCTGTCAACAAACCTCTTGACCTCTGCTCGCATGCCTGGCCAAAAGTATGATTCACTCAGCTTTGCGAATGTTTTTTCATGGCCAAAATGTCCTTCCAATCCACCACTGTGATTCTCCTTTAACAAGTTCTCCCTCATGGAACAATTTGGAATACACAGTTGATTGCCTCTGAATAACAATCCCTCCTGGATCATATAATCTATCCAAGGACTCCAATCTTTGAGAACTGGAATCTCAGCTGCTTCATACGCTTCTCTGAAATATGCATCTCCCGCATACATGTCCCTGAGACTTTCAAAACCCAATGTTTTGAATCGGAATTCCTGCAACAACAAACACTTCCTGCTCAAAGCATCAGCCACTTTGTTAGCAGTACCCAAAATGTGTTTAATTACAAATATGAAATTCTGCATATACTCTACCCATTTTGCATTCTTCTGATTCAACTTCTCCTGTTGACTCACAAACTGTAATGCATGATTATCACTATATAATACAAATTCTTTTGGGACCAAGTAGTGCCTCCACTTCTTCAATGCTTGTATGATAGCATAAAACTCTTTGTCGTATGTGGAGTACTTCAACTTTTCTTCATCCAGCTTCTCACTGAAATATGCAACTGGTCTGTCCTCTTGGCTCAAGACCGCTCCTATGGCATATCCGCTTGCATCACATTTCACCTGAAATGTCTTCATGAAGTCCGGCAACACCAACACTGGTCGTTCTGTGATCTTCCGCTTCAATAGATTGAAGCTCTTCTCAGCCTCTGCTGTCCAATGAAAAGACTTATGTCGCTTCCTTACCATGTCCATCATCCCTGCGCTAATTCCACTGAAATTCCTAATGAACTTTTGGTAGAAACTAGCCAAACCATGGAAACTTCTCACCTCGAAAACATTTCTCGGTGATGGTCAATTTTTGATAACTTCCACCTTACTTGGATCCATCTTCAATTCATTCACCGAAATAACAAAACCCAAGTAAATGAGTTATGTCTTCATAAATGAGGACTTCTTCATGTTGATCAATAACTTCTCTTGCTGTAGATTTCTCATCACAATGGCCAAATGCTTTAAATGTTCAGCCTGGGTATTACTGAAGATCAGTATATCGTCTAGATATACGATGAAAATTTTTCTGATGAATTCCCTCATGAATTCATTCATCAGTCTCATGAATGTGCTTGGCATGTTTTTCAAACCAAACGACATGACCATCCATTCGTACAAACCTTCGTTTGTCTTGAATGCTATCTTCCATTCATCACCTTCCCTCATGTGAATCTGGTGATATCCGCTCTTCAGATCAATCTTTGAAAAATAATTTGCCCCACTCAGGAAATCCATCAGATCATCCATTCTTGACAGTGGAAACCTGTACCTGATGGTAATTTTGTTGATCACTCTTGAATCGGTGCACATTCTCCAACCTCCATCTTTCTTTGGACTAAGCATTGTTGGAACAACACATAGACTTAGGCTTTCTCTGACCAATCCTTTTTCCAACAACTCCTGGACCTCCTTCTTGACCTCCTCGTTCTCCTGTGGCATCAATCTGTACGCATCTTTGCTCGGCAAACTGGCTCCTGGTATGAGATCAATGTGATGACTCACACTCCTCATCGGTGGCAACGAACGAGGTAGTTTGTCCACTATGATTTCAGCGAACTCTTCCAGCAGTTCCTGAATCTCATCTGGTAAGTCGTCCACTCTTGTGCTAGTCAGAACAATCCTCAGTTTTCTGACCACAAAGAATTGTGGATCTTCCTTCTTCTCCATCTCCGTAAGAAGCTCCTTCCCACTCATGAGAAGTATCGTGTTGCTTACTTCCAGTTTCACTTCCTTATCCTTTATCGAAAGTAACCTGTGTGTCCTCCCATCCTTCTCTAAAGTGTATGTGTTCATCCTCCCATCATGAACCACATTTCGGTCATATTTCCATGGTCTACCCAGCAATAAATGACATACATCCATGGGAATGACATCAAAGAGTATTTTATCATTATATCCTCCTATCTTGAGTTCAACTAAACACTGTTTAGTGACACTCACCTAATGTCCCTTCTGTAGCCATGAGACTTTGTATGGACTTAGGTGATCAGTTGTCTCCAATTCCAACTTTTCTACCATCTCGGTTGAAACGATATTATCTGTGCTTCCGCTATCTACGATAACCTTGCATTTCCTATCCTTGGTTTTGCAAGCTGTCCTGAACAGTATGGTCCTTTGAGATGAACTTTCCTTCACCTCTTTCTCAGGTGTCAAAAGGAATTTTCACATCAGAAGTGAGCTTCCGTCTTCTGCGTCTTCTGCTTCAGCATCTCACCTCTGTGCCTCGGTGATGTGAGCTTCTCCACCGTCTTTCTTTTTCTCTGGATACTCGAATGACTTGTGGCCATTTTTTCCACATGTGAAGCATGTGATTACTCCACCTCGGCCTCTTCCCCTACCTCTGGTATGAGGAAAAGTATTTGCGTCAGCATAATATCCTCTCTACTCATTATGCTGTCCCCTCTACTCAGCATATTGCTGTCCTCGCTATGAGGTTCCGCCTCTTTCAACCTTACCTTGATGTTTTTTCCATTCCTCCTTGGGCTTCTGGTATTTCTCCTAGGAATCTTCCTTGCCTCTAGGCTGACTTTGGCCTCGCCCTCACTGTCCTTGCTTACGGTTCAACTTCTCTTCGGATTTTAGAGCCATCTCATAAGCATCCTCCACCGTCCTGATGGTAACCATGCTTAATTCATCCTGAATGTCGTATCTCATACCATTCAGATATCTGGAAACCTTTTCATCATCACTTTCCTGATGACCTGCTCTGATGTTCAGTCGATAGAATTCCTCAGTGTATTCTTTCACTATCATCATTTTCTGTCTCAGGTTCTGCATCCTCTTGAACAGAGAAATTTGATAGTCCCTTGGGATGAATTTCGCCTTCATCTTTGCAATCATTCGATCCCAACTTTTGATTTTTTTTTTTCCTTTGGAACATCTATCTGCTTGAAGCTCATCCCACCATAATGCTGCATGTCCTTTTAGTCTTGTGACAACATGTCTAACCTTCTTATCTTCTTCAATATCCTCATAATCGAAGTATGTATCAAGAGCTCGGATCCAATCCAGTAGCTCCTCTGCATCCAGATTTCCTTCATAGACTGGAATGTCCATCTTCGCCTTCGCACCCATCTAGGCGATAGCTTTGATCAGTCTCTCATTGGCTGCATCTTTGGCTGCAACTTCTCCTTGTTGTTCAGCTTCAACTTCACCTTCATAGTCGCTCAGATCTCCAACATTGGCTTTGCGTCTCTGCGCTGCCTCCATATCTTCTAGTCTTGCTCAAAGATCTCTCATTTGCCTTTCCAGTTCCAGATTTCCTATCGGTCTCCCTCTTCTTCTCACCTCCCTGTCTTCTAGGTCGAGTGAATGTCTTTCTCTTCTAGGCGACATGGTGAACTATCCCTCTCTCTGCTATAGAAAACAAAGAGTCGATCCCTTCTCTGATGCCACTCTGACGCAACTGCACCCTCGGGCATGTCTTCTCCCTCAGGATCTTCCTTTAAATTCAGCTCGAAGGACTTCAAAGGTCCCTCTTATTCCTTGATGGGAATTTTCCTTACCCACAACAGCTCTTCTAGTGACCTCCCTTCAAAATCGGGAAATCGGACTTCACAATTTCGTGAATCCTATGGTCACGTGTCTCTTACTTCATGATTCCCTGAAACCCGATGCGAGTCAACGTTGACTTCTCCTCTGCTATCGAAGCTTCTCCCTATTGGGAAATCGCTATTCGTGATGTCAACAATTGGAATTTCCAACCTCTGATACCCGACGCTCCGAATCTCTGATACTACACCAGCTGTCTACTTACCTGTTCCTCTGCGACCCACACTCCATAGGCAGGTCGGGAAATCGCATATCGGGATATTGCGATTCCCGTTGCACAAATTCATGGACCCTTCCAAGTCCCGATCCCCGAAGTGCGATGCCACCTGTCGTCGACTCATGGTGAGAATAAACCCTCTAACACCTGTCCTCCACTAGGGCCTTTAACCTTGTCGGGAAATCACGGATCATGATTTCAACACACACAATACTCTTGTCTCCAAAAATCCCAAATCACCGAACTCTGAACTATCCGAGATCTTGCTCCACGTGTCCCTACTGTGATCAGTGGTTCTGATCCTCTCTGGAAATCGTGGATCGCGATTTCAATGTACACAAGACTCTAGTCTCCGTAAACCCTGATTCTCCGATGAGCTGAATCCCGATGAACCCTAGTTCCTTCTCTGCTCGCTAGGCTTAAATCCTGTGCAACTTCCCCAAGATCTGACGGCTGATAGGACTTCACTGGTTCCTCCTGCTAATCCTGACCGTCGATTCTCCCTCTTTAATATTTCTTGAGAAGACTGAAGGTACTTTCTCAGAATTTTTTTTCCAACGTCTGTGCTAGCAAACCTTGCTCGAACCTTCTTCGATCAAACTCTCCGGTGTTCCTTTTCAACAATATAATGAAGGTGCTAAACCTCCTGATCTTTTCTTCTCTGACTCTTTCAGAGGATTTGTGCATACTCCTCGCACTCAACGTTCAACAACTTCTCCAGTGTTGAATCCTTCCGACTCTACGCACTTCTTGCAGTAGCAGTTTTCAACCTCCTTTGCTCAGATTAACAACTGAGGCTTCTTCTCCAGCCTGCGCACTCCTTGCATGGCTTCAACAACTCAAATCAACTTCTGGGTGAATGAGAACAAGAGTTAGACTACTGAGCCTTCATCAACGCACTCCTTGCGGATGAATTCAATTGCACACTTTGCAGGAATCTCCTGGCTCAGATAGAGAAACAATTGAAACTTATTCTCTCCCTCTTTCAGACTTCAGTTTCGAAACATGAAATCACATGCACATCATATAAAAAGCAATACATAACCAGAAAACAAACATTCATGAGCATAACATCAACACACAGAGAATAGACACATAACCATGGATTTGAATCAAATATTTCTTCTATTAATTCAATATCTGTACATGGATGTTCTCTACACAGTTCTCTGCTTGCTCTTCTCTTTTGCTCCTGAATGAATAATTTTGAATAATAATACAATGTACAAGTGAGGGTGTCTATATCCGTTTTCCCTCCTTCCATCTAAAACTGTCTAATCTAGAAATAAATCCTATCTACCTGCATTAACTATATTAAATGCCTCCTTATCTACTTCAGACAAGAGCGTATGGCTCGAAGTCTGATACAATCATACAAAAGAACTTTCCATAAATGGTGCATTTATACATTGGCGCATCATCACGAATGATATTTCAAAAAGTTTCGGCTGGACTTGTCCAGCTGTTCGTTGTCTTCTATGCTGGCTCGCTTGTCTTGGGCGATGCTCCTGCATCACTGTCTCGGTTTCCTGTTCAGGTAGGACAACTGGCATCACAAACAGTTATTGTACCTTGATTATGATAATATAACAGGTTCCATCTTTTTTACTTAAAAAAATAATAATTACATTAATTAATTAATTAATACATTATTAATATATATTGTAATGTATTAAATAAATTAATACATTTTAATAAATACATTACTAAATTAATAATACATTATAATATTAATATAATGTATAAATTAAAGAATTAATTTACATAAATGTATAATATAAAGTATTAATTAATGAATGAATTAATAATGTAGTATATTAATTAAGTAATACTTTTATACAATATCAATTATTATATTGTTAAAGTATTAATATAATAATAAAGTAAAATATTAATAATACATTATTAGAGTAATAATAATAAAAAATTATTCAATACCTTTAATACATTAAATGAATAAATACATTAGTAAAGTATTAATATATCAATGTATATTGTTAAAGTATTCATGATGATGATGTTGATGATGATTAACGTCTACTAAGACTTAATTGGTTTATTGGACCTTAAGAGGGTAAGTGATTACTTGTGATTCTTTATAATTTTGTTTTTGTGCTCGAAAAGCATTAAGAGAAGCTTTCCAGGATCACCATACTTTTGTTGAGTTAAGAGGTTAGGAAGGTTGGTAGTGTGATCAATATTTTGAAAATGAGATCTAATATGGGTATAGATTGGACAATCTAAGAGAAAGTGTTTTTCATCTTCAACCTTCTTAGTGTCACAAAGGTGACACACTCTTTCATCGCATGACATTTTAGGAATTGACCAATGCCCAGTTTCACTATGGAGCTCATGAGAATTTGTTCTTATCTTAGCAATGCTTATTTTTTTCTTTACACTTGGCAAAACAGATATATAATTTAGATCTTCTAGATTAGGGTTGATTACATCTTTATAATACGTTAATTTTCTTTTTTCCCCTAACTCTTTATCACACCACGTTTTTTTAATAATACATTGTTAAAATAATAATTAAAAATGTATTTAATACCTTTAATACATTAAATGAATTAATAAATACATTACTAAAGTATTAATATATTAATGTAACATATTTAAATATTCATAAATTAATAATACATTAATAAATACATTATTAAAGTATTAATTCCTTACCCCCAAGATGGAAACTAACACATGCACAGAAGGATCCAAACACAGCGGACGACACAGGCATGGAAAAAGGAGAGGAGAGTTCGCACTTTTCCTATCATCTGGCAGAGGAGCATATTGAGCTCCTCTTCGACATCCGACAATGGTGGGATGAATAGGTTAATGGCCAAGGGATCATCAATCAATGACTAGACTTGTTGTTTGAGGCATTCACAAAATCCCTCAATCAATGACTGGATCATCAATCAATGACTGGACTTATTGTTTGAGGCATTCCCAACTTGCAAGAAGATAGTCACCTCGGCATACACCTCTCATGGATATCCAGTTTCTCCAATGGCTTGACGTGGCTCACCCTAGGTCCCAGTTTTGTTTGTTAATTACAAATTTAAAAATGGACAGTGATAAGTTAGTTTTCACTCTTTTTTTTGGTTGTGTAATTCTCTTAGTTATGGCGGCTCTAAATGAAGCAAGCCCTAGGCTAGTTAGATGGAACATGGTTCCTATAGAAACTATCAGTCCTCTGCACAATTTATGTAAAACATTTTTTAGCCATGATAGACACATCAATGCTTGGAGCCACCTGTTCTGGTTTCCCTCCTATGGTGTAACAGGTGGCTACCAAGCATTGCACACTTGTATACTCATTATTTAGTATAAGTTCTTTATTTTTATTTACAAAAAAAATGTATTAATTCCTTAATAAATACATTACTAAAATACTAATATATTAATATGCATTATTTAAGTACTAATACAATAATACCTTAATTGACAATGACTATGGTTGAGTATGGTTGACCATGACCATGGTTAAGTTTGGTAGACCTTGATTGACTTTAGGAATGAAAGGTTGGCTATGGTTGATCATGGTTTTCCTTCACCATGGTTGAGCGAGGTTGACCATGAACATGGTTGACTATGGTTGATCAGAGTTTATTATGGTTGGACATTCCCATGGATGACCTTCATTTACCATGTTCACCATAGTTTACTATGGCACTACTACATTGCAATGTTGATCATGTTTTGTTCGTCACATGCCAACATCAATTTGTGTTCATCACATTTTGAAATCAGCGTTTTCTCATCACATGTCGACATAAGGTTTTGTTCATCACATTGTGACTTTAGCTTTTGTTCATCGCTTGACATTGTAAGGTTATGAGCATCACATTAAGACAAAGGCTTCATCACATTGTGACATTAGCTTTTGTTCGTCACACTGCTATGAGAAGGCTATGTTCGCCACATTGCAATGTTCGTAATTATTCGTCGCATTTTATGTCCGTATATGTTCGTCACAATGTGGCGTCCATATATGTTCGTTGCATTGCAACATTACTATGTTTGGTAGATTTCACTGTTATTATGTTCGACACATTGCGATGTTTGGAAATGTTTGTCACATTTGCAGTGTTTGTATATGTTCGTCACATTGTGATGTTACTATGCATTGTAGATGGAAACAATACTATGTTCGACACATTACGACATTTGGAAATATTTGTCACTTTTCAATGTTCATATATGTTCATCACATTGTGACATTACGATGTTTGGTAGATTGGAAGTTTACTATGTTTGTCACATTTCGACGTTTGGGAGTGTTTGTCACATTTTGACGTCACGATATGTGCATTGCAATGAAACGTGAGGAAATGTTTTCCACATTGTGACAATAGCGTGATGTGGGACACATTGTGACATGTATTTATGTTCATTACATTGTGACATGTATTTATGTTCATCGCATTGCGAAATTACTGTCCACATTGCAATGTTATGTGTTCGTCATAGTGTGACTTTAATATGTTTGATAGATTGCAATGTTACTATGTTCAACACATTGCGACATTTGGAATTTTTTGTCACATTCTGACATTGGAATAAGTGTGTCATAATGAAAGATCAGTGGTTTTTCATCGCATTGCGATGATAAGATGATGTGAGACACAGAGCGACGACATGACTATCCACATTCATATATGTTTGACACATTGAGACATTTGAAAATGTTTGTCACATTATGATGTTTGTATATGTTCGTTGGATTTCGACATCCATATATGTTCGTCACATTGCAAAGTCTGTATATGTTCATCACAATTTAACAATACAATGTTTGGTAGATTGCAACGTTACTAATTTGGACACATTGAGACGTTTGTAAGTGTTTGTCACATTGCGATGTCAGGATATGTGCATCACATTGCAATGTGAGGAAATGTTCATCATATTGCATGACAAGGCGATGTGGGACACATTGCAACCTCTTCTTATGTTCACTACATTGTGATATTACTATCCATATTGCAATGACATGCCTATGTTCGTCACATTGCGACATTATTATGTTTGTTAGATTGCAATGTTACTATGTTCGTCACATTGCGACTTTAATATGTTCATCGCATTGCAACATTATATGTTCATCACATTATGACGTTAATATGTTTGGTAGATTGAAAAGTTAATTTTTTTGACACATTGTGATGTTTGGAATTGTTTGTAATAACCATATATAAAATTATATTATGCATTTATGCATTCCACTTTTTGATCAATTTCGTGGTATTGTTTTTCTTGGATAGATTCATACAACTAAAGTGTTCATAGAAGAACATTTTAGGGGAAAGTGTTTTTCATCTTCAACCCTTTTAGTGTCACAAATATGACAAATGATTTCGTGTCATGGTGTTTTCTTTGTATATATTATTTTCTTATTATATTTTATAATGAAAAAAAAAATTCAAATGAAATCTCTCAAAAAGATATTTGTATCTTTAGACATATATAAAATATATTAAAGTCAACGAAAAGATAAAATGTGGTTTTTCTTAATATATTACTTGTACTTAATATATTTTTATTAGACATTTGGTTTAAAATATAAAATATTATGTCTTTCTTGATATAATAAATGTAATCAAATAATTAATATTAATAAGTAATATTGATATTGGTTTTTTTAATCAAATAATTAATATTAATAAATTATATTGATATTATATACTTTTAATCAAATAATAAATACACTGATTTTTTCTTAATATAAATATAAATATAATGGTTTTTTCTTAATACAAATATAATGTTTTTTTAATCAAATAATAAATACAATGGTTTTTTTCTTGATATAATAATGTGTTTTTTTTTTATATAATAAATGCAATCAAATATTAATCTCTTTCCTAATCAAATCATAAATACAATGTCTTTTTCTTGATATAATAATGTGATTTTTTTAGTACAATAGCAATCAACTATTAATAATTAATATTGATATTGTTTTTTTATATAATATAATGATAATGATTAAAGTCCAATAACACTCTTAATCATCATCATTAAATTATATAAAACACAATAATTATTAATAATTATATTATAATGTAATACAATGTAATGTTTTATGTTATATTTTTTTACTATATATTTATTAGCATTTACTTTAAAATATAAAATAATATAATCAAATAATTAATATTAATTTTTATTAAACAATAAATATTCTATATCTTTTTCTTATACAATATATAATATTTTTGTTTTTTTCTTAACATTATTATTAACATTTTTTAAACAGACAATAAATATAATATTTTTATTAATATTATAAATGTAATCAAATATTAATAAATATTTTTGATATTTTTTTTTTTATAATACAATAATATATTAATGACACATTATAATAATATATTGATGGCACCTTATAATAATATATTGATGGCACCTTATTGCCATCTCCATGTGACTTTTAACTGTCATGCTTTTTTTTCCTTTACACCAAAAGACACTATGTGGCTCTATTTTAGAAAGATTCCATTCAAATGCAGATTGTGCCTACCACACACTCAGGGATAACGTTCAACTCACACAACTTCCCCAGCACATCTATCGAGTCAGGAGGTTTCGAGAGTCCCGAGGTCGACTCTCACCAAGTTATTTGGTTATCGACTTGAGTACACAGGTAACCAATACTTATCATTTTACTTTTATAACTCGTGAGTCCTCACTTTAATTGAATGTGGAAAGGAGTAGAGTAACTTTAATTGTGTGTTNATATATATATATATATATATATATATATATATATATATATATATATATAAACAAGACTATATGCAATTCTGTAATTAAGATTTCCAGAAAGTCAAATATAGATCCCACAGAACATCGGTATATTTATTTTTATAAACTTATATGATAAAATGAAATTTATATATAGATATACATAGATGTACTGATCTATTTATTGTTGGCGTCTTGTACAGTCAACATTGATTAAAATACAATCTAGTGACTATAACAGAAAATCCTTTACACAAAGAACAATTGTCCTATTATACCAGTAGCCATTGTCAAAAGGAACTCAAATAATTCTGAGTAAAGGAAATACCCCAATTGGAGAGTCTAGAGAATGCTCCTAGATCTCATCATAGTACCAAAACTTTTGATAGATTATATGTGATATTCTCAAAAATAAAATATTTTTGAAATTTAAATTTATTGGATATTTATTCCGTTTTTAGTAAGTTCGAATTTGGAAAATTTTTGCCATTTATGACAATTTTGAATTTTGAATTTAATAATTGTAATTAATTATTATTACTGTTGGGAAGAGACCTGATTTGACCCAACTAACCATTTAACTATGACACTTGTATGAAAACAAAACATTTTATATTGATTGTAGGAGGACAAATGGAACAACCATGTTGAATTTAGTTGACCATAACTCCATGAGTGGGGAACATGTTGGAAATACCCCTAGACTGATTGTTGCAAGTGGAAAATTAGTTATTTGGCCATTAACAACCCCTAAAAATCAGGGATTTAGAAAGCTACGAAAATTCCCAAGGGAGGGAAAAAGACCTAGGAAAATTGATAAATAGCATATGTGAGGAAGCAGGACGTTGCCAAGTATGCTGGGGAAAGGAGACTACTGGTTTTCTTGCTGTTATGAACACTGTGGATTGAGTGTGAGGCAAGAGGAACCTGCTAGAACTGAAAGTCATTGCTGAGAAGGAGTTTTGTTTTCAAGTTTTCCCTCATGGACTCATGGTCAGGCTAGGGGGTGAACTATGCAAGTGATTTTGGTTGCTCAGTTCTATGGTTGGGAGGAACGTGGTTGTTCCCTTTGTCTTTCCGCGAGTTAGTTCATATATGTTACTCTAATCCTTATCCATCTGAATGATTTTATATCTGATGCACTGTACATGTTAAATCTGAACTGAAATGATTCTCATTATCTGTTTTAATGATCGTATAATTGATGCAAGGTACTAGTCATATCTAAATTTAAGTATTTCTATCTCTATGGGATGAATTAGTGATGCAGGAGCATCGCCAACACATCAAGCGAGCCAGCGAGGAAGTAGAGGACAGTTGGACAAGCTAGCACAAATTTTGAAAATGCTTTGGAATTGTGCGCGATCTTAAATGAAGTCATTTAAGAAGAGGCGCCTTTGTATATTGTAATGGACCTTGAGCGGATAGCTCTCATCCTTTAGTAGATAGAACGAAATTTAAGATAGTTAATGCAGGTAGATAGGATTTTAATTCTAGACTAGACAGTTTAGGAGCTGGAGGGAGAACGGATATAGATACCCTCATTGTATTATTGTAACATAAGCCTGAGCATAGAATAGAAGTAGGAGAAGACAAGAATCTGCATAGAGCTGTGAAAGAACACCCATGGACTGATATTTGAATTTATAGAAGAGTTCTGATTCAAATTCATGGTTTGTGTTGTTCTCTATGTATGGATATTATGCTCAAGTGATGTTTTCTTTCTGTTATGCATTTTGCATTTATATGCTGTGTATATGATTTCATGTATGAATTGAAGTCTGAGAAGGTGAAGGAATGAGTCTCAATTGTTTCTCTGTTTGAGCCAGAGAATTCCTGCAAGGAGTGTAGTCGAATTTGTCCGCAAAGAGTGCGTTGATAGAGGATTCAATTAGAGATATATTTTGTCCTCATCCATCCCAAGGGGGCAGTTGGACACAGGAGGCGTGCAAGGAGTGCGCAGGCTAGGAAAAGGTCTCAGGGTTGTGAACCTAAGTGAAGTGTTGAAGGACTACTACCGCAGGAGTGTGCAGAGTCGAAAGAGACTTCAACACTTAGACGTGGTTGAAGAAGTGCCTCAAGGAGTGCGGGCAGGAAGTTTCTTTTAAGAACTGAGGAGCTAGAAAAAAAACTCAGGAGGAGTAAACCCTTCAAATCTGTTGAAGGACCGCACAAGAGGTTTTGCATCAAGAAATCCTCAAGGAGGGATAAGCGACGGTCAAAGATCTTGTGGAGGGAACTCGTGAAAATCCCGCCAACCGTCAAATCCAACAGAGTAGCGAGGAGGTTATGACCACACTCAGAGCTCAAGATCGAAAGTTAGTGAGCCGTTGGATCAACAGTTGATTTCCTATCAGCCATTAGATTTGGTAGGAGTTGCACTGGGGTTAAGCCCTAGTGAGTAGAGGAGAAGTCCCAGAGGAGTCATCGGAATATTGGAGTCATCGGGGTTTCAAAGGTTAGGAATCAGAGACTTGTGAGTCTCGAAACTTCGGGGGAAATCCTAGTCGTTGATCTCGGTAGGACACGCGTCAGGAATCTGGAGAGGAGTCGGGGTTCGACATTTCGGGAACTTCGAGAGTGAAGAAATCACAGCATCATGAATTTTGATCACACAATGTCGGATAGAGTGACGAAGGGACGGTGACACGGAGGAGTCTGTTCTCATGTGCATCGGGGATCGGTGTATCATGATTCTTGGTGACGTGAGAATCATTGTAGGAGGGGTCGCAAAACTCCGAAACGTGATGCCCAAATAACCACAAGCGGTTGAGTGGAGGACATGTGTCATCCCATATTGGGGTTTAGGACTCAGAAAGTTCCGGGAACGAGCGAAGCTGAGATCACGATATCGCGATACGCGATTTCCCGATCATTAAGGGAGATCAACCATGAGAGTTACTATGGGTGTAGACCATTCCCGATAGGGGATTAGGACTCTGTAGTTCTTCAGGCCAATGGGAAGAGAAGGTCCTGTGGAGCAGATGTGCCTGCGGGTGTGGCTACGTCAGAGTGGTATTAGAGCCCAGAAAGACTCTTTCTTTTTGTAGCAGAGAAGAAAAAAATTCACCATGCAGCCAAGGAGAGAAAGACAGTCACCCGATCCAGAAGATAGGGAAGTGCGAAGAAGAGGCAGACAGGTAACAAATCCAGAGATTGAGAGACAAATGCGTGATCTCCGAGCAAGACTCGAAGACATGGAGACAATGCAAAGACGCACAGCTAGTGCAGGGGATCTCAGTGATTTCGAGAGCGATATTGAGGCTGAATGAGAGGAGGAAGTTGTAGCCGAGGATGTAATGAATGAATGTCTAATCAAAGCTATTGCAAGGATGGGTGCAAAGAAAAAGATGGACATTCCAGTCTATGAGGGAAATCTGGATGCAGAGGAGCTTCTAGATTGGATTAGAGCTTTGGATACATACTTTGACTATGAAGATGTTGAAGAGGACAAGAAAGTCAAGCATGCAGTTACATGCTTGAAGGGACATGCAACATTGTGGTGGGATGAACTACAAGCTGACAGATGCTGCAAGGGCAAGCAGAAGATCAAGAGCTGGGATCAAATGATTGTGAAGATTAGGGCGAAATTCATCCCGAGAGATTATCAAATTACTCTGTTTAGGAGGATGTAGAACCTGAGACAAAAGATGATGACAGTGAAAGAATACACTGAGGAATTCTATCGACTGAACATTAGGGCAGGTCATTGGGAGAGAGATGATGAAAAGGTTTCCAGATATATGAATGGCCTGAGATATGATATCCAGGATGCGATGAGCATGGTAACCATCCGAATGGTGGAAGATGCTTATCATATAACTCTGAAAGCTAAGGAGAAGCTGAGCCATAAGCAAAGTCAGAGGGGCCGAGGCAGGAGCCAGTCCAGAGGCAAAGCAGTTGCCTAGGACAAATATCAGAAGCCCAGGGAGGAATGGAAGAAACCTCAGGGTAAAGTTGAGAGAGGTGGGAGATCACAGCGAGGACCATACGTTGAACAGAGAGGGAAGCATAATGAGAAGAGTGGAGGATATGTTGACAACAATACTTTTCCTCGTACTAGAGGTAGAGGAAGAGGAAGAGGTGGAGTAATCACATGCTTCACATGTGGGAAGAATGGGCACAAGTCTTATGAGTGTCTAGAGAAAAAGAAGGACATTCGAGAAGCTCACATCACTGAAGTGCAGAGGTGAGATGTTGAGGCTGAAGATGCAGAAGGCGGTAGGTCATTGATGATGCGAAAAGTCCTTTTGACACCTGAGAAGGAGGTAGAAAGTTCAATCCAAAGGACCATACTTTTCAGGACTGCTTGCAAGACAAAGGATAGGGTATGCAAGGTTATCACAGACAACAGTAGCACGGATAATCTCATTTCAACTGATATGGTAGAGAAGCTGGAGCTAGAGACGACTGATCATCCCAGCCCATACGGAGTTTTGTGGCTACAAAAAGGACACCAGGTAACTATTACTAAACAATGCTTGGTTGAATTCAAGATAGGTGGATATAATGATAAGATCTTATGTGATGTCATTCCTATGGATGTATGTCATCTATTGCTGGGTAGACCATGGAAATATGATAGAAATGTGATTCATGATGGGAGAATGAACACATATACCCTGGAGAAAAATGGGAGAACCCATATGTTGCTTCCGATAAAGGATAAGGAGGTGAAGCCGGAAGTAAGCAACACAGTACTTATCATGAGTGGGAAGGAACTTCTTAATGAGGTCAAGAAGAAGGAAGATCCACAATTCTTCGTGGTCAAGAAACCGAGGATTATTCTGACTAGTACAAGAGTGGATGATTTACCAGATGAGGTTCAAGAACTGCTGAAAGAGTTAGATGACATCATAGTGGATGAATTACCTCGTTCGTTGCCACCGATGAGGAGTGTGAGTCATCATATTGATCTCATACCAGAAGCTAGTTTTTCGAATAAAGCCGCATACATATTGATGCCGCTAGAGAATGAAGAGGTTAAGAAGCAGGTCCAGGAGTTATTGGACAAAGGATTGGTCAGGGAAAGCTTGAGTCCGTGTGTTGTTCCAATTGTACTCAGTCCAAAAAAGGATGGAGGTTGGAGAATGTGTACCGACTCGAGGGAAATCAATAAGATAACCATCAGGTACAGATTTTCATTGCCGAGAATGGATGATCTAATGGATTGCCTGAGTGGGGCAAGGTACTTTTCAAAGATTGATTTGAAGAGTGGATATCACCAGATTCGCATGAGGGAAGGCGATGAGTGGAAGACAGCCTTCAAAACCAACGAAGAACTGTATGAATGGATTGTTATGCCATTTGGCTTAACAAACGTGCCAAGTACCTTCATGAGGTTGATGAACGAAGTCCTGAAGCAGTTCATTAGAAAATTTATCATTTTGTATTTGGATGACATACTGATTTACAGTAAATCAGTGGTAGAGCACTTGAAGCATTTGGCTACAATGATGCAGAAACTACAACAGGAGAAGCTGTTGATAAATATGAAGAAGTCCTCATTCATGAAGACCGAGCTCATTTACTTGGGATTTTTTATTTCGGAAAATGAGTTGAGAATGGATCCAGATAAGGTAGAAGTGATCAGGAATTGGCCATCACCGAGAAGTGTATTCGAGGTGAGGAGTTTTCATGGACTGGCTAGTTTCTACCAAAATTTTATCAGAAATTTCAGTGGGATTAGTGCAGCAATGATGGATACAGTCAAGAAAAGACATAAATATTTTCACTGGACTGAAGAGGCGGAGAAGAGTTTCAAGTTGTTGAAATGGAAGATCACAGAACAACCGGTTCTAGTGTTGCCGGATTTTCAAAAGACATTTCAAGTGAAATGTGATGCAAGCGCATTTTCCATAGGAGCGGTCTTGAGTCTGGAGGACAGACAAATTGCATATTTCAGTGAGAAGCTGAATGAGGCAAAGGTGAAATACTCCACGTATGATAAGGAATTTTATGCTATCATACAGACACTAAAGAAATGGAGGCATTACTTGATTCTGAAGGAATTTGTATTGTACAGTGATAACCACGCATTACAGTTTGTGACTCAATAGGAGAAGTTGAATCAGAGACATGTAAAATGGGTAGAGTATATGCAGAATTTCACATTTGTGATTAAACATATTTCTGGTACTGCTAATAAAGTGGTTGATGCTTTGAGCAGGAAGTGTTTGTTGTTGTAGGAGTTATGAGTCAAAACTTTAGGTTTTGATGATCTCAGGGACATGTATGCAGGTGATGTAGATTTTGGGGAGGCGTATGAAGCAGCTGAGAATCCAGTTCTCAAAGACAGAAGCCCTTGGATAGAATGCATAATCCAGGAAGGATTGTTGTTAAGAGGAAATCAACTGTGTATTCTGAATTGCTCCATGAGGGAGAACTTGTTAAAGGAGAAGCACAGTGGTGGATTAGCATGACATTTTGGTCATGAAAAAACATTCGCGAAGCTGAATGAGTCATATTTTTGGGCAGGAATGCAAGCAAATGTCAAGATATTTGTAGACATATGTAGATTTTTCCAGCATTTGAAGGGGAGGAAGAAGAATTGAGGTTTTTATCAACCATTGCCCATACCAGAGAGGCCATGGGAGGCGATAAGCATGGATTTCATATTGGGATTGCCAAGGATGCAAAGAGGTGTTGATTCAGTGTTTGTGATAGTGGATAGGTTTTCTAAGATGGCACATTTCATCCCATGCCAGAAAACAAGCGATGCGACTCACATCGCAAATCTGTTCTTCAAGGAGGTCATTCGACTTCATGGGTTGCCGAAAAGTATAGTTTCAGACAGAGACACAAAATTCATAGGGCATTTTTGGAGGACCTTATGGAAGAAGCTGGGAACTAACTTGGCGTTTAGTTTTTCTTATCATCCTCAGATGGATGGACAAACGGAAGTGGTGAACAGAAGTTTGGGAGACTTGCTGAGAAGCTTGGTGACAGAGCACCATAGCCAGTGGGATAATATATTACCCCAGGAAGAGTTTGAATACAATGACTCAGTGAATCAGAATACAGGAAAGAGTCCATTTCAGGTTGTTTATGGCATGTAGCTGAGAGGAGTTTCTGAACTAAGGGATTCAGAATAGACTACTACTAGGAGCGCTAGTGCCAAATATTTCACAGAGACGATGAAAGAACTTCACTACCAGGTGAAGGAGCGATTGCTGAAATCAAGCCAGGAGTATAAACGCAAAGCCGATCAATATAGAAGACAACTTCATTTTGAAGTTGGTGATCTGGTTCTAGCACATTTGAGGAAAGAAAGGTTCCCGAGAGGAGCATACAATAAGATTAATATGAAGAAAATTGGGCCATGTAAGGTCTTGAAGAAATTCGGGGAAAATGCTTATGAAATCGAGTTACCGAATGGGATCAGAATATCTCCGATATTCAATGTCGCAGATTTATACCCATACAGGGCTAGAGAAGTAGAGACTGGAACAGAGGAGCCAGTGATCCAGTGGATGAAACAATTTCCAGTTGTAGAGAAGCTGTAGATGGAATGCATATTGGACAAGAGAGTGAGCAAGAAGACCAGGCGAAAGCAATACTTAGAGTATCTGGTCAATTGGAAGAACCATCCAGTTGAAGATGCTAGCTGGGAGACTGAAGCAGAAATACAGAAGCATAGACAAACTGTGCAGGAGCTCATGGATAGAATCCCATGAAAGTTTTCAATCAAGGGAGTATGATGCAGGAGCATCGCTAGCACATCAAGCGAGCCAGCGAGGAAGCAAAGGACAGTTGAAGAAGCCAGCACAAATTTTGAAAATTCTTTGGAATTGTGCGCAATCTTAAATGAAGTCATTTAAGAAGAGGCACCTTTGTATATTGTAATGGACCTTGAGCGGATAACTCTCGTCCTTTAGTAGATAGAACGACATTTAAGATAGTTAATGCAGGTAGACAGGATTTTAATTCTAGACTAGACAGTTTAGGAGTTGGAGGGAGAACGGATATAGACACCCTCATTGTATTATTGTAACATAATCCTAAGCATAGAATAGAAGCAGGAGAAGAACAAGAATCTACAGAGAGCTGTGTAAAGAACACCCATGTACTGATATTTGAATTTATAGAAGAGTTCTGATTCAAATTCATGGTTTGTGTTGTTCTTTGTGTATGGATGTTATGCTCAAGTGATGTTTGCTTTCTGTTATGCATTTTTCCTTTACATGCTGTGTATATGATTTCATGTATGAATTGAAGTCTGAGAGGGTGAAGGAATGAGTTTCAATTGTTTCCTTATTTGAGCCAGAGAATTCGTGCAAGGAGTGCAGTCAAATTTGTCTGCAAGGAGTGGGTTGACAGAGGACTCAATTAGAGATAGATTTTGTCCTCATCCATCCCAAGGGGGCAGTTGGGCACATGATCTGTGCAAGGAGTGCGCAGGCCAAGAAAAGGTCTCAGGGTTGTGAACCCGAGTGAAGTGTCGAAGGACTGCTGCCGTAGGAGTGCGTAGATTCGAAAGAGACTTCAACACTTAGACGTGGTTGAAGAAGCGTCTCAAGGAGTGCGGGCAGGAAGTTTCTTTTAAGAACTGAGGAGCTGGAAAAAAAACTCAGGAGGAGTAAAGCCTTCAAATCTGTTGAAGGACCGCACAAGAGGTTTTGCATCAAGAAATCCTCAAGGTGGGTGAAGCGACAATCAAATATCTTGTGGAGGGAACTCATGAAAATCCCGCCAACCATCAGATCCAATAGAGTAGCGAGGAGGTTACGGCCACACCCAGAGCTCGAGCTCGAAAGTTAGTGAGCCGTTGGATCAACAGTTGATTTCCTGTCATCCATCATATTTGGTAGGAGTTGCACCGGGGTTAAGCCCTAGTGAGTAGAGGAGAATTCCTAGAGGAGTCATTGGAATATTGGAGTCATCGGGGTTTCAAAGGTTAAGAATCAGAGACTTGTGAGTCTCGAAACTCCAGGGGAAATCCTAGCTGTTGATCTCGACAGGACACATGTCAGGAATCTGGAGAGGAGTCGGGGTTCGACATTTCGAGAACTCCGAGAGTGAAGAAATCATAGCATCAGGAATCGCACGCGATGTCTGATAGAGCGACGAAGGGACATTGACGTGGAGGAGTCCGTTCTCATGTGCATCGAGGATTGGTGTATCAGGATTCTTGGTGACGTGAGAATCATTGCAGGAGGGGTCGCGAAACTCTTAAACATGATGCTTAAATAACCACAAGCGGTTGAGGGGAGGACATGTGTCATCCCATATCAGGCTTCAGGACTTAGAAAGTTCTAGGAACGAGCGAAGCTGAGATCGCGATATCGTAATACGCAATTTCCCAATCATTAAGGGAGATCAACCATGAGAGTTACTGTGGGTGTAGACCATTCCTGATAGGGGATTAGAAGGACTCTGTAGTTCTTCGGGCCAAGGGGAAGAGAAGGTCCTGTGGAGTGGACGTGCCTGCGGGTGCGGCTGTGTCAATTAGTTATAGATATAGTGAACTCAATAAAATCTATATGCATCCAATCACCTGAGCGAAGACTGTTCGATTACATGAATATGTGTAGTCCACTCTACTATAGAATAATTATAAATCATTTCTAAAATCATCTCCTGGAAGCCTCTACGATTGAATTAGAACTTGTACTAAAGTTATAAATCAATTGATATCCTCCTAGAATAATCAAATGGATTTGTATGATTAATTTCTGGAGATGTTCAGTGAAATTAAAACTTAAAGCAGAACCATATATGTATCAATGGACTTAAATGAACAAACCTATTTACAGGTATACATCTAGCTCTGTAATTAAATAATTTAAGTTGAATTATATATATGTATCAATGAACTTGGAAGAGCAAATCTATTTACATTTATACA
The DNA here is from genome assembly GCA_009831015.1 of Picea engelmannii. Taxonomy (NCBI): domain Eukaryota; kingdom Viridiplantae; phylum Streptophyta; class Pinopsida; order Pinales; family Pinaceae; genus Picea; species Picea engelmannii. The sequence goes on along the minus strand of ML779926.1, from coordinate 318,636 downwards.
TTTAATTCTGCAATTTAATTCCTAGGCAGAATTTCCTAAACAAAATTATCTAAGGGAGCAAGTCACTCTAAACCCAATGATATAATTATATGGATTTCCTATTACATGAATGAAAAGTTATGTATGCTATTATCCTACTACAGGAAAGTGAATAATGATTTTAACAAATACAATATCGACGCATGACGCAAACATAATGTATACATCTTATATATTCTTTGAACAATCACTATTGTCTATACAAAGGTAGGGTATTCCAATTAGACTATATCGAGAGTCTTGCTGAGAGAAGAAAAAGTTCTTAAAATTTCATGACTGTAGCATTACTACGTTTCGGGTAAAGAATTGTGAGATTGTAAGATATACTTTAAATTCCTTATTATTCACAAAAACTATTTAGGAAATTACAGAGTAAACTCAATTTATTCAAAAAAAAAAATTAATTGTTTGAAGGACAAGAATCGATAAAACTCATAAATCTAGAGATGTGAAACCCTCTTTCTTGAACGATCATCTTTGGGTAAGTTTAGAAGACAAGAACTGCGTTAACGAGAGATCATTCTTACAGACATTAATGAAATCAAGAAATGATGGTTCTTGTAACTTAAATAGAGATTCTTGAATACATGAAATTACAAAGGTAACAAACAGAACGATGAGGATAATTTTTTTTTAATTTTTTTTTCTCTAAAACAACAAGTTTCCTCTGATGATAAGCTTAACAGATTAAAGAATTCCCTCTAATAGTAAAATTGGATCTAGTTTCTCCAATTCTAGTGTTTAAATAACAGTTTATTTCCCCACACCATGCATGACTGTACCCATTTCCCTTAAATGGAACAATAATGAAAACAAATCAGGGTTTAACCCTCATACATCCGATACAGGAAATCAGAGCATGGGAAACATTACTTAATATCAAGAGAAAACTACGAACAAAAACATGGCCTCCATGCTTTGGAATTGAAGAGCTAGTTTGAGAGCCACTATCACGGAACCCGAGTACCTTTTTCACGATGGGTAGGGGCCAACACCTACACTTTGGGTGGTGATAAACCCTACAAGTTTCATCACTGAAAAACATTAGAAAAATACAGAGTGATACTTTAAACTTAGATTGAAAGGTAAATTGATAACCACAACTATGTCTGGTGATACTCAACTTAGGAGCTAAAACTCAATGTCCACCTATTGTCACACCCCTATCTTATAAATGACCCTAGCCGAGGGGGAGGATGGTCCCTAAAACTTCTGATGGGTACCCTCACAACAGGCAGAGTCCCATCATTAATACAGAGAATCATATTTTTTTTAACAATTACTTTGAAAATAAAATAATAGCAGTGCGAGTTCAAGATTTACACCTTCTTAATAAACCGTTTTACGAACAGATCGAAGAGCATAAAGAAAAACATCATACACAAAGTCAAGAGAATTATCGCCGAAGGTACTCTCACTTAATGAGAGATAGAACCTCGTTAACCCACTATCATACTTCAAACAATATGTATCAGTCATAGATAAAGTCAGAGACGTTAAGAGACAGACTTGAACCTTTTTTTAGAACCTTTACCTGGCGTAGGAAAAGTCTTCTCTGAATTATTCTAAGTTACTGTCAAATACAGTTACTAGCCACAATATCAAAACCAAAAATAATTCCACGAGGACACAAACAAAAGACCGCAATGTATAACAATAGGTTAAATAGGTAAAGAGTAGCAACTCAAGGATACACTGGGAAAACCTCATCTACAGTGGGTACCAGAATAGAAATACGTAGACTTCGAACATTATCATCGAGAGAAAAGGGGGCCATTAAAATCAAAGTAAGGGTTACAAGAAGTAAAATTTTTCATCTTAACGAAACCTTGAACTCTGGTTTCAAATTTAAGATATGATAGCTCTCTTGGAAACTTACCAGGAAGTCGTTTGTGTCGTCGGCTTCACCAAAATTTGATCACAAAGGTGGCATCCCTTCTCTTCTGAGGAATGAATAATGTAGAACCCTCCCCTTCGGAGTCACAATGGCAAGAGAGGAACCGCCTAACCCTAAGAGGAGACGAGTACTACTCATATTAAACACTAAAGGTATGAGCCATGTGCTAGGGAAAAGTTGGCACACCAGGATTGGGAGTGGCAGGTGGGAGAGCTATCAGGACTGTCATTTAGAGGGCCCCAATTAATTACAGGGACAGAACTTTAACTCCTCCTGGAAGATACATCTCTCTCCCTTACAAATGAATATGCAAAGTTAATAGTAGTCATTTCATGACTATCCAAGTGGAACTAGCTAGTCGCTAACCTTCTGTCGAGTTAGTTATCATTCTGTTACCTCCATCGGTGAGATGAGATTTAGCTACAATGTAGTCATGCAGAGAATTGTGCAGGATTGGTTTGGTTTTCCAATCGTTATGATGGGGAACTAAAAGTGTCATAACCACGATGGAGCCATTAAATAAAATACATTGAAGCGACTCATGCATCATCATTAATATCATTAACCTATTCCCTTATACGTGGTACATTAAGGGTATAAATTCTGATATACATACAGCTAGGTAGGTGTCCTAGTATTAATTCTAAAGGGTATAAACTTGTACACAAAATCTAAAGAGCCCGATATTAACAAGGGATTTAAAACTTGAATCCTATTATATAGGTGGATATATGTATTGTATTGGTATCTATTTAATAATATATGAGTTGGAGAAGTACTAGTAATCGTTGGGATCCTTTCTTACAAGTTGTTAAGTTAGTATGGCATAAGGTTTTACTCTTTTACAAGTAGATAACCAGGCTTAAATTAGAGAAAAAATTTAAGTATCCATTCTATGATTTTATTAAATGAAAATACTGGGGATTAATGTACCAATTTTTTTTTTTTTTTTTTAATGTTAAATTGGAGGTACATTACACTAACCCTCTAGTAATCATTAAGGGGGATGCTAGAAGGTAGAAATGATTTCCTAATGGTCTCATTTACATGCCTAAGGAATTTTGTAAAATTAGATTTATTTGTTTATTTATTTTTCCTTGGAATACCTCACGGGAAACCCCCAAGTATTTCTCCACTTCTTGGATGGTAAACATGGTAAATCATCGTCCTTTATTACAAGTCCTAACCTCAAGGTGTAACAATATATTCTAACCCATGACCTCCTCCACTGGGATATTGTTAGGTCTACCTCAAAACCACTTGAGCTAAGCCTTAGGGCTCTGTAAACTTAGATTATTAGGCCAATTCATTCTTCAATAACTAATTGTCTTATAAAAAGGGTTTATCCCACATGCATCATGGAAATTATTCTCATCCACATCTATGATATATAATCGAGGTGAACGAGGCCCTACGATAAATATAGATGAAGTGTGCAATGTCATGCATATGTGGGGATGCTCAAGCATTTTAAGATTGGAGAGTTTTTCTGAAGAATAGAAGCCCTGCTTCCATGGATGTTTCTCCATTATGGGGTTTTACCACATAAAATATGTCATCTCTTGTCTCTTTTACTTCTTGTATTCTTATTTGTTGATTTATCTAATGTTTTACATAGGAGATTAGACTGGTTAGATTCTTTGGTATATATGTTATAGCATTTTTTATTGATCTAACACATAGAATGTAGATTGTTCTAAGTGTTGAATTCATGCATTATTCTTATCTTATTTGTTCCTTACTCTGGAATGTAGCAACCCTTGAATATGGTGTAGTGTTGCGATATAGTTGGATCACTTTAGCTATGCAACATAGTTACTTGTTCTTGTTTGACATCACTAATGGCATGATTTTTATGATTATTTTAGTGTGCTCTCAACGTGCCTCCTAAGCACTTTTTTAACCCTCTAATGTCTTGCATGGTGTTTGGAGTTCTAGAATTTGGAAAAAAATGGAATTTTGAGGTGGAATATTTGTTATGATCGTGGTGGTTTCATCAATATTTTCAGTGTTTTGATGTAGTTACAACACTTTAGCTATGAAACTTAGTTACTTCTAGTCTCTTTAGGCATTCGTGATGGCATGGTTTTTTATAATTATTTTAGTGTGATGTAAGATATGATATTTGGAGTTTTAGACTTTGGGGAAAATGGAATTTCAAGTTTTGGGGCATATGAAAAACCCTTTAACCAAATTCTTTGCCATAGAATATGATACAAACATGCTTACTAACAACAATAAGTAATCAATTATTATTTTTATATGTATGATAAAATAGAATCAACTTCATAATTTTATAATTTTATAATTGTGATAAATGTTTTATATAAACAAAACAAGTAATGTCTTGGTACTATAAAAATTTGACTATAACATGGGAAGACGTGAACAACACCAATACTATGTTTTAATATTAAATACAAGTTTAAATTAGATTAAATATTAAATACAAGACTTTAATTCGTTTACCTTTCATGGTCCCAACAACATGAATCCATAGGCTGGTTCGTTTACATGTATTGCTCCACACAAGCATAACTTTAATTCGTTTACCTTTCATGGTCCCAACAACATGAATCCATAGGTTGGTTCGTTTACATTTGTTGCTCCACACAGGCATGTTTTTAACATATGTTTGTTTACATCCGTTCCTCCACAAAGTTGCTCCCACACTGGCCATGGCATTCTAGTAACTTCAACTGGTAAGACAAAATTTAATCAAGTCCTTGATTTATAGGACCATTTTAATGATCAAATAAGACTTTATCATCGGGGAAAAGCTAGTTATGCAAATATTTACAACTGTCCCTAATACAATGCACTGTATTAACTCTTATTAATAATTTCCATTGGAAGTTGAGCCTTTGGGATGAATATTCGTTGATATGATCAAGTTTGACTTGATCACTTCCTTAGAAGTTTAGCCTTTGGGATGGACATTCCTTGGAAGTTGAGCCTTGGGATGGACATTCAATTTGACTTTGTCACCCTATTTTGTTCATCTTTTTTCACTATGCAGCTGGCAAATCTAAGATTATCAATGCTAGTTGGGGTTCTGATCTTGGAGATCATATTATCAGTAACTTCATAGTTAGTTCTCCGCATTAATCATGGGTTTCAACTCATGGCAGATCCAACTATTATGCAATTCCAGTAGTTTTGATCTTGGATATCGTATTATCAGTAACTTCATAGTTGGTTCTCGACATTAATTATGAGTTTGAACACATGCAATTCTAGTAGTTTTGACTTATGTGAAAAGCCATGAATAACTAACTGGTATTCACTGTTATTAATAACTAACCGTTATATAATTCCAGTAGTTTTGACTTAAGTGAGAAGCCATGAATAACGAAATTGGTTTTTGTGGAAGGAAATTGAATGCGAATATGATATTACCAACAGTTGTCTTTGAAGATTTATTCAACGTATCATAAGTAACTTCATAGGTCATTGTAGGTTTCGAGTCATGGAGTTTTTGACTCGAAAAATCCCATATATGCAATTCTAGTAGTTTTGTTGTTAATACAACGTGTTGACTTAGATGGTTATTGTAATGGTAATATTTTTCTTACTATTTAACTGATATATAAATCTCTCACTTTCTATCCATTTTAGTATCACCAGTTTTTATGTAAATGAAATATTATTATTTAACTTGATATATAAAACCCTCACTTCCTATCACTTCCTATCCATTTTAGTTAGTATTAACAGGTTTTTTTTTTTTTTTTATGTAAGTGGAATATGAGCCATTTAAGTCACTCAAAAATAAATAAAAAAATTGGCTTTATCATTGATAACATTAAAGAAATTGACTATTGTATCATAAAAGAGTATGTATATTTATGTAAAAATAATACAAATGGTATGGATAATATAAGTCAATATAAATTTACTCAAATTTCATATAAACTACAATTAGCAACAACTACTTTATAAATGTGGTTGATATATGTCTATCCGGACTATTTATTCACCTTTCCAAATTAATAGCGTCAATCTAATTATATCAATATATTAACTATGTCTATCCAAAGTGAAAAAATAAGGGGAGGAAAAGTCTCAGCTCTGCAACTAGGGTTTAGGGCTTCACCGTCGCCGCCACGAATTGTGCCACCACGATGACTGCCCCATGGGGGCTCATGTCTCGTAGGGAGGGGGCGCCGACTGGCGTCACTTACAGCCAAATCACGGCAAATGAAAACCTTGCAGCAGGAGCAAAAAGGCCGACCTTTGAGCTGCCTCCAGACATGCACTCGAAGCTTCTAGCGGAAGGGACCTTCAAAGATCGGGATATGGATATCGATCCAGTTAAAGAAAATGCCCCTGCAAATGCCTCCGTTCCTTGGATGCCAGGTAAATGAATTACACAGCCACCACATGCTCCAAAATATGTCATAAGATCGCCATGCATAGAAGAGTAGAAGCAATATATGCGGGACTATGCCCTGGTGGGAAAATTTCTAAGGCTTTGGCCTTCTGAGCGTGATCTAGTCAAATGGATACAACACTAGTGGAAACCAAAAGGGCACTATGATTTGCAACTGGGTTCCAAAGGGTTCTTCACAATCATCCTCCACAACCTTGAGGATCACAATCGCATCTTTGACGGGGGGCCATATTTCTACAACTCAGCTAGACTCTTCTTAAGATTCTGGACAGAAAAGTTCAGCCTTGAGAAGGAAGACTTTTCCCATGCGCCGGTATGGATTAGACTGTATTCTCTTCCCCAGGAATTCTGGCTGGAAGAGGTCCTGGCTGGCATTGGCAATACCATTGGCATCTATGTTAAGTCATCCGAAGCCACCAAGAAGCGGTGCTATACCTCCTATGCGTGAATATGTGTGTATCTAAACATAGCTAAGCCGCTCCCAGGATCCATAACACTGGAATATCATGATGAGGACTGGTCTCAGACCATCGACTACGAGCACATTCCATTTCGATGCAGGAAATGCCACGAACATGGTCATCTCTTCAGAGAATTCCCTCTCAACTCGGCTCACAAAGAAGGGAACCCAGGAAGCGGCAAAGATAAGGAAGGCTTTGTACAACTAGCAGGGAAAAGACGACAAGGAGGAAGAAAACAACCGGCTTAGGTAAGTAAATATCCCTCAACCAACAATAAGTTTGCAATTTTACAAGATCAACCAAAAAACCCCACAACCCTTGCAAACCCAAATGTACCACCCCCGGACAATGGCCCCCAGCCAGTTGGCCAAAGTACTTAATGGCTCCCATAGAGTAAGGATCCGGATCTCCCTCCAATAGACTTGGCACGGGATCTGTAAGACTTGTAGGAAACAGAAGATGGGGACGAAGAAATGGAGATGGAGGAGCAAGACCTAGCCAGGGTAGATCTGGAGCACCTTGAGCACGCCTATAGGCAACAAAAACTTTACACTATACCCAGGGATCAACTGGGGAAGGTGCACAAAGTATTTCTCAACTCTTCAGCTGGGTCCACATCCCGAGCCAACAAAGCCTTGGGAATCTAGGGTAGTCAGACAAAGAACCCAAATAAAGCTGAGAAAGAAGAAAAGAAAAGGGGGAGGAAATCCACTAACAAGCTCATACAAGAAATAGGAAACTTTATGGTGAAATCAGGGCAAATCCACCTAATCTCGGACAGCTTCCCTCCTCTCCCCACCCCTCCGTCATCATGAAGATCATATCATGGAATATCAGAGGCCTCAATAGACGTAGCAAGCAAAAAATGCTACGAGAACTGATATTAGTGGAAACACCAGACATTATACTATTGCAGGAAACCAAATGTACCTCAGAAGACATTGACATGCTACTTCCTCACTGTTGGAGGCAAGGAGGAGCGGCCTCAATCGACACCACAAGAATGGTCAGAGGATTGACTATCCTCTGGAACACCAACGTCGTGTTGATGGAAAACTTTCTCACAACCAAATGGTCCATCACAACAAATTATAGGCTCATCGGCTCAAACAAGCCCAGACATCTGACCAATGTCTACGGCCCGACCAATCCGAGGGATATGCAGGCCTTCCTCAAAATCCTGAGTTACTTATCCAGCCTTACATAGTATAATAGATGGATTGTTGGTGGTGATTTCAATATCATCCGCAGCCTGGAGGAAAAAAAAGGAGGATCAAAACGACTGGATCGAGACTCCAGCGACTCCAACAGACTAATAGATTACCTTCACCTCATCAACTTGGATGCCAACAATGACATTCATACTTGGACAAATAGAAGGATAGGAATACATCAAATTGCTTGCAAACTAGATCGTTTCGTCATCTCAGAATCACTCATGATGGATGGCACAACAATGGAATCTACTATCATGAACCTCTTTGGTTCAGATCACTGGCCCATACAATTATGGTTGGATGTCCCAGCCACACTTGGTAAAAAACCCTTCAAGTTTGAATAGTTCTGGCTAGACCACCCTGATTTCCAAGCAAACATCCAAGATTGGTGGTGGGAGGCAGCGATCCCTCGCGGTTCCAAAATGTATAAATTCCAACAAAAGTTAAAGAATCTTAAACAAACTCTCAAACTTTGGAACAAGAATACCTTTGGCAACATATTTGAATCCCAAAAACAACTTTCAGAACAAATGGGTGAAATTCAGCATCAGATCAGAGTGCAAGGGCTAACGAATGAGCTAAATGCCAAGGAAATAAAAGTAAATCAATAGATTGAAGCTAGGAAAAGATAGGAAGAGATCTTATGGAAACAAAAGTCACGTATTCAGTGGATCAAGGAAGGGGAACGCAATACCAAATTCTTTCACAGAACTGTTATCCAAAGGAGACACTCTAATAAGATCACGCATCTCATCTCGGATGAAGGGGAAACCATTCACTCCCATGCTGATATGGAAACAACCCTGATCGAGTATTTTCATAACCTCCTTACAGAGCCCATCCCGGATAGGCATGAAGCAATCAATAAGGTTATGCGGCATGTTCCCTCCCTTGTTACCCAAGAGCAAAACGTAGCCCTCCTCCGACCCTTCACAATCGAGGAAATAGTTCAAGCACTTCAGGACACCCCCAAATGCAAGGCTCCTAGTCCCGACGGCTTCACCAATGAATTTTTCCACTATTGCTAGCTGATGATTAGGACAGAGGTTTAGGAAATTTTGGAAGACTCTCGATCCACTGGACAGGTCCTCTAGGCTCTCAATGCCACTTTCCTCACCTTAATTCCCAAAGAGGGGCAGGATTATCGGCCCAAGCAGTACAGGCCTATAGCTCTTTGCAACGTCATCTACAAACTCCTCATAAAGGTGATAGCGAGGAGACTCAAGCCTATCTTACCGACAATCATATCCCCAGAGAAATCCGGTTACGTTGAGGGCAGACAAATCCTGGAGAGCGTCATCCTAGCTCATGAAGTAATTCACTCCCTGAAAAAGACCAAAACTCCAGTTATGCTCCTCAAATTAGACCTCTCTAAATCCTTTGATAAGATAAGCTGGGAGTATATGCGAGCAATGCTTCTAGCTTTTGGTTTTGATCATAACTGGGTAACTTGGATTTTGAATCTAACCTCCTCGACTTTCCTCTCTCTTCTCATCAATGGTGTCCCCTCATGACCCTTCTCCCTTTCAAGAGGGATTAGACAGGGTGACCCCCTGTCCCCTTTCCTCTTCATTATCCTGGATGAAGGCCTTAGCCGCTCTATCCACGCAGCTTTAGATAACAACCTTCTGATAGGTTTACCCCTGCACGACATCTCACCCCCTATCTCGCATAGCCAATTTGTGGATGACACCCTCTTAATGGGCAGCCCTACTGTCCGTGAAGCCAACTCTATCCAAGAGATCCTCCAAACCTTCTCTGATGCCTCAAGCCTGGACTACAACAAGGATAAATCCCAAATATTTTTTTTCAATACGCCCCCTCATATCCAGTGCCACATCTTAGATATCCTTGGTTTCAACAGAAGTTCCCTTCTGTCCAAATACCTTGGCATTCCCTTGATTGACAATGCCCTCCGAAATTCCTCCTGGGAACGTCTTTTATCTTCCTTCTCTAAAAGGCTCTCATCCTGGACCTTTAGAGCCTTAAACCTTCCCAGTCGTTGTTCTAGGATAAATTCGTGAGTGCGGACACAGACCAATCTCCACAGATCCACCTGGATCTGGAACAAACTGAGACAGAATACTACTCTTTCCCTAGTTCTAAAGTATTGAATGGACAAGAGAAGAAGGATGATGTACT
>ML779926.1:294213-304255 GCA_009831015.1 Picea engelmannii | reverse complement strand
GAAAGTGTTTTCCATATTCAACCTTCTTAATTTAATTTTCATAAAAATGTATAAATTAAACTATTAATTGATTGATAAATGTATTAAAATACTAATGTATTTAGTAATACACTACATTAATGTGTAATGTATTATATTAATTTAAATATAATACATTAAATTATTAATGTATAATATATTATTTAAGCATAAAACATTAATTTATTACACATTAATTTATAATACATTAATGTGTAATATATTAATACATTAAAGTACTCATACATTGATGTGTAATGTAACATTAATATAATATATAATAAACATGTATAAATTAAAGTATAAATTTACATTGATGATAATGATGATGATTAACATCCACTAAGACCTAATTGGTCTATCGAACCTTAAGAGGGTAAGTGATTACTTGTGATTCTTTAGAATTTTGTTTATGTGCTCGAAAAGCATTAAGATAAGCTTTCCAAGATCACCATACTTTTGTTGAGTTAAGAGGCTAGGAAGGTTGGTAGTGTGATCAATATTTTGAAAATGAAATCTAATATGGGTATAGGCTGGACAATATAAGAGAAAGTGCTTTTCATCTTCAACCTTCGTAGTGTCACAAAGGTGACACACTCTTTCATCCCATGGCATTTTAGGAATTGACCAATGCCCAGTTTCACTATGGAGCTCGTGAGAATTTGTTCTTATCTTAGTAATGCTTATTTTTTTTCTTTACACTTGGAAAAATAGATAGATAATTTTAATCTTCTAGATTAGGGTTGATTACATCTTTATAATACCTTAATTTTCTTTTTTTCTCTAACTCTTTATCACACCACTTTTTTTCCTTAAATTTTGATTTGACGTTTTTTTAATAGTATCTTTATTCTACAAAATGGTTTCTTCCATGATTCCCCAATAGTTTAGCCAAGACTAGGCGTCTTTATGCCATCCTCGCTAGAGTCGATGTTGGTTATGACTTGTTTTTGAAGCAATTTTAGGTAGCCTCTTATCTTCCATGTTGTTTAACTTGTTCTTATACATTAGGTATCTAGTCATAGTCATGCTCTCAATGGGGGAGAGACTTGTTGTAACATCCTGCTCTAGCGTACTGAGAGAGCTTATTATTTGAGGAAACTTTCTCACAAGTGATCCGTATTTTTATGTTGTTAAAACTTTTGATTTTGATTATGAGGCGCTATAGGTTGATGACATGTTGTTTTACTGCTTTGACTTAGACAGGTGTTATTGACTCGGTTTTACTGTGTGCATAGATTATGGACCTAGAGGATGTTGATGCATCGATGGAACCCCTTGGACTCTGTATCGAGTCACAGAGTGTGCCATTGGGGTTTGATTGTTTTACTGTGATATTAGTGCATCTGACTGGATGATATGATATGGATATGTTCTGACATGATTTGTTGATGATGCAGGCTGATGATAGCTTGTCGAACAGACTCAAATATGGATTAAAGGAGTCATGCATGACTACCAGAGAGGTTGAGGGAGAGGTGTGGACAACAACCCTGCCACAACCTACTAGCACTCCCGCCGTGGCTCAAATTATAGGTTAACGATTACCTAGTTCGAGAGGAACCACGATGTCATGAGGGAAGACTGTTACAGTCGCTCACAATGATTTTAAGGGGCATGCAATAAGGCGGGGGCCTTATTCCTTAGAAGCCCTTAGTCTCCCACAAGTTCACCTGGTAGACTGTTGACTCGAGGGGTTATTGATGTCTACCAAATCAGTCAAGAGGCGAGTGGCACCCTTGGAGCACATGGTGCGTCCTGAAGGGCACATCGCACAAGGGAACATATGGGGCGAGTGGCACCCTTGGAGCATGTGGTACGTTCTGAAGGGCACATCGCACAAGGGAACAGATGAGGTGAGTGGCACCCTTGGAGCACCTAGTGCGTCCTGAAGGGCACGTCACGTTGTTTATGATAGAGGGATGAACCTAGATGGACCTAAGAAAAATAACATGTTAAGTAATTTTTAAAAACAAATTCCCTAATTAAAAATTGCCCAGTACAAAATTTAAGGCCTAAGTCTAAATTACGCTAGTGGTAAAATTTTGTCTTCGAAAAAAAAAATAGTAATAAAAATAATAAAAATAAAAACAACTTAATTATAATTATGATCTTCGTTAAATCTTGTAACATGAAGGGAGTAAGAGATTTAATTTATTCATAAAAAGGGGTAAAATTTTGTTAGATTAAAATTTAAAAGGGAATTAATTATTTGATTACCTTAATAAATTAAAGTATACTAATTAAATAAGAAAAGGGAAAGAGGGTTAATTTCACACCTGCCTTTTTGAGTTCTAAGTAAAAGGGGAAAGAGGGAAAATAAAAAAAAACGGGAAACTGGGGAAAAGAGGTAACATAAAAAGGGATAAAGGGGGAACTTAAGGGAAAAAGCAAAAAGTCAACTTAGTAAAGAAGTAAGAGAATTTGGGAACACCTAGGAGTGATTATAGGAGCAACTCTAGGTGAGTGAGGGAAATAAAGATAATTACTTAATTAAAGAAATTAATTTATGGAGGAATGTAGGGGATGGAGGACACTTGTACGGAGAGGAATTTTTAGGAATTTATTTTTAAAACTTTAATTAAATGAGATTTTAGGAAATAAAGGAAGTTCGAAACTCTATAAAATGAAGGAGAAGGATGAAAAAATCATATGTTTGTGTAAAGTTACGCTGCAGAAATATCTACTTGACTGATTTACTTGTGGGAGTTGGGATAGCCAGCTTAGAGAGGAGTGGTAGCTCAGCCTTGCGAGGTGTGTTGGGAGCTAGACGAACCCTTGGATAGTGTGAGTGGCCCCTTTGCATCTTAGGGAGCTAAGGGGGAAGAAGAGTACCCCTAGCATTGGCTGGGAGGTACCGGTGAAGTCTCGACGGTTGGCGAGCGGGAGATGCACGGAGTGCGCGGACGTCACTCAGAGTGGACGATCAGGTAACAATACTATCTTTTCATTCTGTATAATAGATGTTGTAGGTTTTTGCTTGGATCTGCATGTTGATTAGGTAAGTAGATTGAATGTTAGATTGATGATTGAACTTTTCTTAGCCTAGCTCGATGATTGTTGACTCCCATGGCCTTCATTTTCCCGTACGTCCTGACCACCTTGTTGTGTTGAGTGAGACCTTATTTTTTTTTTATCCTTTGTCCCTATCCCACCAGTCCTCACCTGAGCAGTCGGCTAGGAGCATGATTTACGGTCGTCGCCTTAGCATTAAAAGACCTATGGATCTCAACGCCCTATTTTTCTGTGCAAGGATGGTGAAGCGAAGGATGACCCCCCCCCGTCGGCTACCTCTGTCATTGGTTGATTGTTGGTCCTTGCACCTTTTTGGGTTGAGAATTTCCACCATTATCTTTCCTATCCCCTAAATTTGACTATGAGTCTCAATACACTCCTAGACATTTTAGCTCAACATTTAAGGCATTCCATGGAAATAATACTCCCGATGTTTTATAAACATGACTGTGTTTGATCTCTGTGTTGTATTTGGGATCTGCATTTATAAATCTCTACGTGTTTGGTTTATTTTCTCTGTGTTTTGTCTCGGTGGCGTTTGAGGAACTTCAGTGCTTGGTTGGGGAATTTGACTGCGATTTCATATGATTAGCTACGGTGTAAATTATTGACTTTGTTTTCTTGATATAATGACTGCCATTGTAATATATAGGAACTGCATTGTTACATTTTAGGGAGGCATTTTCCTGGTGTCTTACACAGCAATTGCCATGTTCTCACTCAATACTCTCATTATTAAGCTAAACAATTATTATATTTAAATTTGCAAAATTCCTCTAACTAGACAGCATTGGTACTGTTAAACTCCTTAACGACATTGCAGCTGGAATGACCCGAATTTTTTCCGTGATTAGATGACTGTGATTTTTCTTTAAAACCATTCGGACTTGAGAATGCAATTGTTTCTTGGCGATTTACCTGTAGATGACTTCGTTTTTTCTTTTAAACTACTCCTAAACATGCGTTGGTCTCCTAGCGAAATTGCCATTTATTTCTTTTAGAATGGAAATCGGGTATTTCGTGTGACTGTGGTTTTGCTGTGTAATGACAATGCTAATGATGTATCCTGTGACTGACCTTCAAGTCTGTTAGCATTAATTATTGTAGGCAGGTGGAAATTTTACGGCATGACTGTGGTTGTCCAAAGTCCTTAGCATTGAGTTTTCCCCTTAGCAACGATACCCCTATTTTTAAATTTTACAAAAAATAATCTACCCTTGCCTCAGTCAGTGAATTACCATTGGCTGCGAGTCACACCTTTTTCCTAGCCCCTGGATAGCACTGATCTTGTCAAGATTGACAGCAACCACTTAAATATTATGTGCTTAAATGTCTTCGAGGTAAGCCTTCGGTTTACTTCTGTTAAATGTATTTCTTTGGTTTACTTCTGCATGGTGGTCGGTAGTGCGACCCTTCACTGAGAATCATGGCAGCAAAGGCAGGTAATTCCAAATTCCCATATTTTTTTCAAGATCATGTGGCCGTTGGATATGTCTGTAGGGTGAATTGTTGGTGGAAGGTTATTGGGCAATAGTAATAACATTTTTGCGAAAGATATGAATGGACATGCATAAACTTGTCTGTTTAAAAATGGGTTTAGATGAATTTATAATAGAGTAAGTTAATGTTTTATTTTAGTTTTTGGTGAGTTTTTTTTAGTTTAATTAGGATTGTTATAGATGTTTGGAATTATATGTTTAAATTATTAAAATTGTAATATGCAGTTGTTGAATGATATTTAGAGTTTACTATTACAATTTATAACGCAAGAGCGGATAGGGTAAAGAACATATATTTTTATAAACCTTACCAATCAAATAGTTGAGTGTCTGATTTAGCTGTGATCTATTTAGATTATTATTATTATAGCAAAATTGTAGAGTAAAAATAAGTAAAAATTACAATACCTATTTTATTATCAATTATTGTTTATCATGTATTGAGAGCCCAATTAAAAAAAAATTATATGTGATGTACATGTTATTCTTTATTTAAAAAAACAAAAAAAAATAGAACCTTTTCAATTTTTCTATGTTTTCCCTTATTTCATTTTAGTTTTTTTTTTTTATATTTTGTTGAAAGAGAAGTCGTGATCCCTGGTTATAAGTGAAGAATGGAAGATCCAAATTCTGAAAAAATCAATTTATTATAAAATATAAATTTCATAAATTTTTATATAACATCAAATTATTATAAAGAAAGATAAATATAAATCTTTTTAAATGTGTTTTTTTAATTTAAATTATGATTAAATTTTATGGATATGAAAACCGGAAAGATCCAAATTAATTTGGGTTATGTTATTATAAATCTCGAGCTATTGTTTCTGTTATGTATTGCAGTATAAAATCCTACCTAATTTTGAGTAAGCAAGAATATATCTGAGTTAATTTTAACTCCTAATCTGGGATGCCCTACTTTGTATATTTCTGTAAATATATAATAATGTGAAATGATTCCGATCCATAATATTTTTATTTTGGAACCTTTGCAACTTTGCCAAACCCTTGTTGTTATGGCTTCTAGAATGTTGATTTCTTGCCTCTTATCTTCTAAAAGAAAAAAAAAAATTCCTCTTGTTGGTGTAACGATGGGGTCATTACATATGGTATCAGAGAGGGTTCAACCCTGTGACTGTGGATCGCCATGCTTTCCACTGCAGTAAACCCTTGAGTCTTAACCTAACACTATTTAAAACTTTAACTTGACCTTGGGATAATCATTGTTAGATGACACCGTAGAGATTCACGGTGAGGTATCATGGATGGAAGTGTGATGCCTCTAGAAGTTTCGCACCCTCAGAGTTTGACCCCCAAGGGGAGGAACAAGTCCTTGGGATGGATTCGCTTGTAGTAAGGGATGATGGTGGTCTGACAAGGCTCTTTCGGGTAATTTCAAGGGCCTTCATTCCCCATCAGTACTGAGATGAGGCCAGGGCAGCTATACCCCTGAGGGTCCACAGTGCACCCTAGCTAGTACCGTTAGCATCCATCGAAAACTTGAGACAATTGAGTTCTCGAGTCCACAAGTGTCGTGGACGGTTGTGTCGTAGAGGCATGGTTGTAGATAAAGGCGTTGTGCTTCACACTTCACGATTATGACCTCCATCATGAAGGTCTGCATGGTGGTCCTTCAACTGAGGGGAGCACTCTTTTATGGTGGAAAACGCTCCTGCCACTTTGGAACATGGTCATCGGTGACATGTCATAGGATCTGTTCGAGGGACGGTTACAGGAGAGGTATATTTCTAAGGAATTTGTTGAGCATCAACTCAACGAGTTCAACGCCTTGCGACAAGGTGGTTATACAGTGCCCGAGTACGAGGCCTATTTTTAGAGTTGTTTCGATCTGCTCCACACCCTTACTAAGGAACCTAAGGTCAACAAGTTTGTGTTGACCTTAGCATTAGGATTCAGCTTCTACTTTAGGTACCAAAATTACTGGACCGAAGAAGGTGTGTGGGGTTGTGGGGAGCCACATCACCAACTTTATTGCCTAGAGGAAGGGGTCGAAGCATCTGGATTAGTCGGACCCACTATCGTGGGAGTTGGGAAAGGCCCATCGGGTGCTTGTAGTGGTGACTAACCACCAGGTAGAGCACCCATCAATTATTCTCTAGACGTTAGGTAGCATCACTGACCAGACCCTTAGACTTGATAGATCCTAGTGATACCAAGAGTTTCATTCCTGGTGCAACACTAAAGGATTAAGGTAAAGGCAATCGAACAGGATGAGTTTAGCTTCGTAGAGATGGCCTTAGGAGCCAAACAAAAGTTTGGGGGAAGGGTCACAGGTTGTGCCCTTAACTTGGGAGAGTTTGTCACCAGGGTCAACCTATACATCACGATTTGCGGATATTATGACATCACGATCGATATGGACTGGTTGGAATCACATGAGGTGATACTCAATTGTAAGAAAAAATGGTTGAGCTTGGTCGATGATGAGGAACAAATACGCATGATTGTAGGTCGAAACCAGGGAGTTTCCTTGAGATTCACCACTTTCTTGTGGCTACAGAAGAACTTGTGCAAGTGGTTCAAGCTTTCTGTGATCCTTGCATTGAATGAGAAGGGAGAAGCGGAAGGTCTAGAACACCTTCTGGTCATGAGAGAGTTTGTAGACCTTTTTCCAAAGGAGCTACCTAGGATGCCCCTGGAGAGGGAATTGGAATTTACCATAGACCTAAAACCGGGAACTGAACCGATAGCGAGAATGCCTTATCGGACGTTGACCCCAAAGTCATGAGAGTTGAAAATGAAACTGAAAGAGTTGTTGGACCTAGGACTGATACGTCCTAGTGTGTCATCATGGGGTGCACCTGTTATTTTCATACGAAAGAAGGATGGGTCATGGAGGCTCTACATTGACTATCATCAATTGAACAAAGCCACGATCAAGAATCAGTATCTGTTGCTGAGAATTGATGATCTATTCGATCAAATGAAGGGTGTGATGGTGATCTACAAGATCGATTTGCGATCAGGGTATCACCAGTTACGGATCAAGGAGGATCACGTCCCAAAGACCACCTTTAAGACGAGGTTTGGACATTACGAGTTTACTGTTTTACCGTTTGGACTGAAAAATGCCCCAGGGGTATTTATGCGTTTGATGAATGCAGTGTTCCGTGAGTACTTGGACAAGTTCGTCCAAGTATTCATTGACGATATTTTTATTTACTCTCGGATGATGGAGGAGCATGAAAAGCACTTGCGCTTGGTACTAAAGTGTCTGCGAGAGCACAAATGGTATGGGAAGTTGTCCAAGTGCCTTTTTATCAATTGAAGATTCACTACTTAGGGCATCTCATCTCTGATGAAGGTATCTACGTGGATCCAGCTAAGGTCGAGGCTATCATGGAATGGCGTGCACCAACAAATGTCCCAAAAGTGCGTAGCTTAACGGGTTTAACAGGATACTATCGATGGTTTGTCGAGGGATTTTCAAAGATAGAAAATATGATCGTAGAGATTGCAGAAGAAGAACAAGAAGTTTTTTGGGACAGAGAAATGCGCGGGAGAATTTCGGAGGCTCAAGGAGTTGTTGAAAACAACACCGATACTAAAGGTCTCGGATATGGACACGGACTTCTTGGTATGCACTCACACATCCAAGGAAGGCTTAGGCGGAGTATTGTTGCAAGATGAATGAGTGATCACTTACTTTTTGAGAAAACTGAGAAGGCATGAGGAGAACTACACGATGCATGATTTGGAGTTGTTAGCCATCGTACATGCCTTGAAGGTCTGGAGAAACTACCTTGTTGGACGAAATTGAACTAAGAAATGACCTTTGTGGACTTCAACACATATTTACACAAAGTGACCTGAACGTGCGACAATGATGTTGGTCGAAATTGTTTAGTGAGTACGACTTTGAGATTACTTGCATAAAGGGAATGGTGAACTGGGTGGTAGATGCATTGAGTCAGAGACCACGCATATTTTCGGTATTGTCTCTTCAGATGAATCTACGTGAAAAGATTCTAAATTTACAGCGTGATGATGACTGGTACAAAGAGGTCGAGGTTTTTTTTTCAGACAAAACACAATGATGGTACCACAATTTGTAGGATTTTCGTTTGATAGCGAAGGTTTATTGAGATTTAAAAATTAGATCTATGTATCGCCGAAGGATGAGTTGAGGATTTTGATCCTGAGCGAGGCTCATAGAGCAGTTTACATGGCTCACTCGGGAGTCACGAAGATGAGGGAAGACCTTAAACCCTTATTCTTTTGGAAGGGAATGAAGGCAGACATAGTCAACTATGTGGCCATATGTCTAGAACGTCAGTAGATGAAGGCTGAACATAGACACCTAGAAGGATTACTACAACCACATGTTATTCCAGAATTGAAATGGGAGGTTATTTCGATGGGTTTTATTGTCGGACTGCCAATGATGGCAAGGAGACATGACTCAATTTTCATAGTAGTAGACACTCTAATGAAGAGTGCTCACTTTATTCATGTGCGTATGATGTATCAGGCACTTGACATAGCTATAGTTTTCATCAGTGAGATTGTGGGACTGCATGGCATGCCTAAGAGGATTATATCTGATCGAGGATCGGTGTTTACTGGACGATTTTGGACAAGTTTCCAAGAGGCCTTATGAACCCAACTTAACTTTAGTACTGCATACCACCCGGATATTGACGGGTAGACCGAAAAAATGAACCAAACCTTGGAGGACATGTTGTGCATGTATGTAATGGACCAACAAAAGCATTGGGAAGAATTCTTGCCACTAGTGGAATTTGCTTACAACAACAGTTACTAGAGCACCATTAAGATGGTGCCTTTCAAGTTTCTTTACGGGCGACCCTATCGAATGCCCTTGAGTTGGGATCGGCTTGAGGATAGGGTCCTAGTGGGACCAGAAGTGATCCAAGAAATGGAAGAGAAAATACAAACAATAAGACAAAGGATTAAAGAAGTGCAGGATCGATGTAGTGTCCCCAAGGTCGAGCCCCGTTGCAGATCAGGTTATATGCAAAGAATTGTAAATATGTTCTATTGGCCGGTGAGCCAAGTTTTGAATAAGCTGTAGGCTTATGAGTTTTGTTAGGCCAGGGAGCCTAAGTCTTGAAGGCCAGGAGCCTGTTGATGTACTTGTATGTATGCAGGTCAATTATAAAATATAAATACCACCAGTGCAGACCGTCCACGATGAAAGAGTGATGGGGGACTGAGCATCCACAGAGTGGGCAAGGAACTAGGGGCTGGAAGGTGGGAAAGGGGCTGAGGGTGGAGCCTAGGGGCTAAGCCTAGGGGGCTTAGGCCTGGAATAATATTTTAATATTATTTCCAAAGGAGCCATGTGCATATTATTTTATCCTAAGTCCTTTGGAAGGACCCGTAAGTTTCCAAGTGGTGGGAAGAAGGCGTACGGATGGGATGCATGCAGTTCCCAGGGTGACAAGTGTCAACCCTGGTGCATGCAAATAAAACCGAGACAGCAAGCCGTGAAGGGGGGCGGACTCCATTCGACCCGACGGCTTGAG
>ML779926.1:277601-287739 GCA_009831015.1 Picea engelmannii | reverse complement strand
CACGCAGAGGCAGTGTAAGTTGCACTGAGGACAGTGCAAAAATAAGGGGAGGGGAATTGTAGTGTCCCCAAGGCCGAGCCCCATTGCAGATCAGGTTATATGCAAAGAATTGTAAATATGTTCTATTGGCTGGTGAGCCAAGTTTTGAATAAGTTGTAGGCTTATGAGTTTTGTTAGGCCAGGGAGCCTAAGTGCTGAAGGCCAGGAGCCTGTTGATGTACTTGTATGTATGCAGGTCAATTAATAAAATATAAATACCACCAGTGCAGACCGTCCACGATGAAAGAGTGATGGGGGACTGAGCATCCATAGAGTGGGCAAGGAACTAGGGACTGGAAGGTGGGAAAGGGGCTGAGGGTGGAGCCTAGGGGCTAAGCCTAGGGGGCTTAGGCCTGGAATAATATTTTAATATTATTTCCAAAGGAGCCATGTGCATATTATTTTATCCTAAGTCCTTTGGAAGGACCCATGAGTTTCCAAGTGGTGGGAAGAAGGCGTACGGATGGGATGCATGCAGTTCCCAGGGTGACAAGTGTCAACCCTGGTGCATGAAAATAAAATCGAGACAACAAGCCGTGAAGGGGGGCGGACTCCATTCGACCCGATGGCTTGAGCGAGAGCCGTGGAGGCCAGTTTGCGGGAGACCTGCATGTAATCTTTATACAGAGAGAAAAAGCCTGTGTTGTCCTGAAGAATCCCTGAACACCCTATCCATTGAGCGTGGAGTCTATGTTGGTCTCTGAGAAAGCCCGTGTCTCTGAGGAAACCCGTGTGCGTTCCCTGAACGAGAAGCCTGTGCTGAATTGAGTGGAAGTGTCTATGTTATTCGGTGAAGCTGAGCTAGCCTGTGCGTGGAGTCCCTGTTCTGAGAAACATTGCTGTGAGATCATCTAGCGATTGCTGAACTGAATTGGGGAAACCTGTGTCTGCGTTTCCTGTGGATGGCCGTGACTGCGCAGTACTGAACTGCGTGAGGCTTGTTGGCCTGTGAGCGACTCCTCCAGGTGAGGAAGTGTGCAGAGGGAGAAGAGGACTCCTAGAAGGAACCCTGTAGCTGCCATAGAGCCCGGAGAATTCCGGTCCGGTCTGTTCCTGTAACCCAAGGTAAGGGAGACTGGTAGCCGAAGGACTGTCTGGGTGACAGAGAAGGTGCACTCTCCTGGGGTGGAACAGGCATGTGGGGAATGAGGGTCTGTGTGCAGTGAGCGTGGGAGATTCCTGGGACAGTTTCTTCCTGTTGAATGTGTATGTGTTGTCCTCCCTGTAACCTCAGCCTGAGTCTAGATTCCTTGCCTTGGGGTGGAGCTCGGTCCCAGCTCGGGGGTGACCTACTGTTGAGCTGATGAACAGTGTGGTCTAAGGCTGGGAGGTTTGTGGAAGGCCTGCACTTGGTTGGTGATTTCTATAGCAGATAAAAGATAAGTATATCTGAATTATGTTTTAACACATTTGAAGCATGACTGCTCTGTTTATGTAACATGTTTTCCGCTGTACAAATGAATTTATGACAATGCTATGGAATGATTAATTATAGCAATACCCATATATTTTACTCTGAGTTGTTAAGTGTGTTTAATTTTGTTAAATGCATTTGTTCCTTTTACATTCATGTAATGAATGATGATTGAGAGGTTGGGTGAACCTGGGTAGTGAAGGGTACACTACAATCGACATAAGATTTATGCCGATGTGCACAGTGTCGACCATCGATACGAGGTCGATGATCAAGTCTTCTTGCAGGTTAAACTGCATAATAGTTTGATAAAGTTTGGGAGGGGAGATAAAATCTCTCCTAGGTTCGTGGGATCTTTCGATATTGTGGAGAGGAAGGGTTCCATGGCATATCGACTAGCCTTGCCCGATTCTTTGAGGTGTATGCACAATGTTTTTCATATATCTGTTTGAGACATTATATTAGTGATCCTACGCATGTTATTGACATGAGTTCCTTGCAGGTATCAAACAAGGGAGACCTCATGGCTGAGTCGCTCCACATCTTGGATCATTGCATTCGAAAGCTACGACGTCGAACAATAGAGAAGGTCAAGGTCTAGTGGAACAATTATAGTCTACACTCAACGACCTGGGAGGACGCATATGATATGCGCCATCAGTTTCCATTTTTGTTTGATATATAGACATATGATACCATGATACACTTTATTTCGGCATTTATACTGTGAAACTTCGGGACAAAGTTTAGACCAAGAGGGGGTGTATGTAACATCCCGCTCTAGTGCAATGAGCGAGCTTATTATTTGAGGACACTTGCTCGCACGTGATCTATATTTTTATGGTGTTAAAACTTTTGATTTTGATTATGAGGCACTATGGCTTGATGACATGTTGTTTTACCGCTTTGACATAGACAGGTGCTATTGACTTGGTTTTACTGTGTGCACAGATTACGAACCTAGAGGATGTCGAGGCATCGATGGAACCCCTTGGACTTTGGATCAAGTCGGGGAGTGTGCCATTGGGGTTTGATTGTTTTACTGTGATATTAGTGCCTCTGACTGGATGATATGATATGGATATGTTCTGACATGATTTGTTGATGATGTAGGATGAATATAGCTTGCATACCAGACTCACATATGGAGTAAAAGGGTCATACACGACTACTAGAGAGGTTGAGGGAGAGGTGTGGACAACAGCCCTGCCACAACCTACTAGCACTCCCGCCGTGGCTTGAACTGTAGGTTAACGATTACCTAGTTCGAGAGGACCCACGATTCCATGAGGGAAGACTGCGACATTCACTCACGATGATTCTAAGGGGCGCGTAATAAGGTGGGGGCCTTATTCCTTAGAAGCCCTTAGTCTCCCATAAGTTCACCTAGCAGAGTGTTGACTCTAGGGGTTATTGATGTCTACCAAATCAGTCAAGAGGTGAGTGGCACCCTTAGAGCACATGGTGCGTCCTGAAGAGCACATCATGCAAGGGAACAGATGAGGTGAGTGGCACCCTTAGAGCACGTGGTGCATCCTGAAGGGCACATCGCGCAAGGAAACCGATGAGGCGAGTGGCACCCTTGGAGCATCTAGTGCGTCCTGAAGGGCACATCGCGTTGTTGATGATAGAATGAAGAACCTAGATGGCCCTAAGACAAATAACATGTTAAGTAATTTTTAAAAACAAATTCCCTAATTAAAAATCACCCAGTACGAAATTTAAGGCCTAAGTCTAAATTATGCTAGTGGTAAAATTTTGTCTTTGGAAAAAAAATAGTAATAAAAATAATAAAAATAAAAACAACTTAATTATAATTATGATCTTCGTTAAATCTTGTAACATGAAGGAAGTAAGAGATTTAATTTATTCATAAAAAGGGGTAAAAAATTGTTAGATTAAAATTTGAAAGGGAATTAATTATTTTATTACCTTAATAAATTAAAGTATACTAATTAAATAAGAAAAGGGAAAAAGGGTTAATTTCACACTTGCTTTTTTGAGTTCTAAGTAAAAGGGGAAAGAGGGAAAATAAAAAAAGTGGAAACTAGGGAAAAGAGGTGACATAAAAAGGGAAAAAGGGGGAACTTAAGGGAAAAAGCAGAAAGTCAACGTAGTAAAGAATCTACCATTTAAGAGCTTCTAATTTTAAACTGAATTAGCAATTTAATAAAAGGGAAAGCTATTAAAACCTCTAACAGAATTTGGGGACACATAGGAGTGATTTTAGGAGCAACTCTAGGTGAGCGAGGGAAATAAAGATAATTACTTAATTAAAGAAATTAATTTATGGAGGAATGTAGGGGATGGGGGACACTTGTACGGAGAGGAATTTTTAGGAATATATTTTTAAAACTTTAATTAAATGAGATTATAGGAAAGAAAGGAAGTTCGAAACTCTATAAAATGAAGGAAGGAGAAGAATGAAAAAATCTTCTGTTTGCATAACGTTATGGTGTAGAAATAGCTCGGCCTTCCAAGGCGAGTTGGGAGCTAGACGAACCTCTGGATAGTGTGCGTGGCCCCTTTGTGGCTCGAGGGGCTAAGGGGGAAGAAGAGTACCCCTAGCATTGGTTGGGAGGTATCGGTGAAGTCTCGACGGTCGACGAGCAGGAGATGTACGAAGCGCACAGACGTCACTTAGAGCGGATGATGAGGCAATGGTACTATCTTTTCATTCTGTTTTTGCTTGGATCTGCATGTTGATTAGGTGAGTAGATTGAATTTTAGATTGATGACTAAACTTTTGTTAGCCTAGCTCAAAGATTATTGACTCCCATGGCGTTCGTTATCCCATACTTCTTACCACCTTCTTGTGTTGAGTGAGACCTTCTTTGTTGTTTATCCTTCATCCCTAGCCAACCAGTCCTCGCCTGAGTAGTCAACCAGGAGCCTCATGAGCCTGATCTATGGTCGTCGCCTTAGCGTTAAAAGACCTATGGATCTCAACCTGCTTTTCTGTGCAAGGATGGTGAAGTGAAGGACGAACCCATCCGTCGGCTACCTCTATCATTGGCTGATTATTGGTCTTTGTGCCTTTTTGGGTTGAGAATTTCTGCCATTATCTTTCCTATCCCCTAAATTTGACTTTGAGTCTCAATACACTCCTAGACATTTTAGCTCAGCATTTAAGGCATTCAATGGCAATAATACTCTCGATGTTTTATAAACATGACTGTGTTTGATCTGTGTGTTGTATTTGGGCTCTGCATTTATAACTCTCTACGTGTTTGGTTTAGTTTCTCTACGTTTTGTCTCGATGACTTTTGAGGAACTTCAGTGCTTCGTTGGGGAATTTGACTGCGATTTCATATGATTGGCTATGGTGTAAATTATTGACTGTGTTTGCTTGATATAATGACTGCCATTGTAATATATAGGAACTGCGTTGTTACATTTTAGGGAGGCGTTTTCCTGGTGTCTTACACAACAATTGCCATGCTCTCACTCAACACTCTCATTATTAAACTAAACCATTATTATATTTAAATTTGTGAAATTTCTCTAACTAGACAGCATTGGTACTGTTAAACTCACGAATTATTAGCTAAATTATAGCAGTCGATTTACATTTGATAGATAGCGATAGCATACAGCGTTTTAGCGGCAACGATGGTGTCTGGTGGGCAAAAAATTTTACTGTGTAGGGATAGTGTGAAAGGACATTTTTGTCGTGCGAGTGGTGTGGATTTTATTAACAACAATGATTTTCCTTTTGTTGAGTCTTGGTTCAATGTTTATTATTGTTCCAATGCGGTTGGAATGACCTGAATTTTTTCCGTGATTAGATGCAGTTGTTGCCTGGCGATTTACCTGTAGATGACTGCGTTTTTTCTTTTAAACTACTGCTAAACATGCCTTGATCTCCTGGCGAAATTGCCATTTATTTCTTTTAGAACGGAAATCAGGTATTTTGTGTGACTGTGGTTTTGCTTTGTAATGTCAGCGCTAGTGATGTAGGTTGTGACTAACGTTCAAGTCTGTTAGCATTAATTATTGTAGACAGGAGGGAATTTTACGGCATGACTGTGGTTGCCAAAAGTCTTTAGCATTGAGTTTTTCCCTATTTTTAAATTTTAACAATACCCCTATTTTTACGGCATGACTGTGGTTGCCAAAAGTCTTTAGCATTGAGTTTTTCCCTATTTTTAAATTGAGTCTTTAGCATTGAGCATTGCAACAATACCCCTATTTTTAAATTTTACAAATGATAATATACCCTAGCCTCAGTCAGCGAATTACCATTGGCTGTGAGTCACGCCTTTTTCCCAGCCCTTGGAATATTATGTGCTTAAATGTCTTCGAGGTAAGCCTTCGGTTTACTTCTGTTAAATGTATTATCTTCGGTTTACTTCTGCATGGTGGTCGGCAGTGCGAACCTTCACTGAGAATCATGGCAGCAAAGGCAAGTAATGTCAAATCCCCATATTCTTTTCATTGGAAAACGCCATGAATCACGTTGGGCAGACTCGACTTAGTTTTTCGGATTCAAGATCATGTGGTCGTTGGATATGTCTGTAGGGTGAATTGCTGGTGGAAGGTTATTGGGAAATAGGAATAACAATTTTATGAAAGATATGAATGGACATGCGTAAACTTGTTTGTTTAAAAATGGGTTTAGATGAATTTATAATGGAGTAAGTTAATGTTTTATTTTAGTTTTTGGTGAGTTTTTTTTAGTTTAATTAGGATTGTTATAGATGTTTGGAATTATATGTTTAAATTATTAAAATTGTAATATGCAGTTGTTGAATGATATTTAGAGTTTACTATTACAATTTATAAGGTGGGAGGAGATAGGGTAAAGAATGTATATCTCTATAAACCTTACCAATCAAATAGTGGAATGTCTGATTTAGCTGTGATCTATTTAGATTATTATTATTATAACAAAATTGTAGAGTAAAAATAAGTAAAAATTACAATACCTATTTTATTATCAATTATTGTTTATCATGTATTGAGAGCCCAATTAAAAAAAAATTATGAATGATGTACATGTTATTTTTTATTTAAAAATAAATAAAATAGAACCTTTTCAATTTTTCTATGGTTTCCCTTATTTCATTTTAGTTTCTTTTATATATTTTGTTGAAAGAGAAGTCGTGATCCTTGGTTATAAGTGAAGAATGGAAGATCAAAATTCTAAAAAAATCAATTTCTTATAAAATATAAATTTCATAAATTTATCAAATTCTTATAAAGAAAGATAAATATAAACCTTTTTAAATATCGTTTTTTTTTAATTTAAATTATGATTAAATTTTATGCATATGAAAACCGGAGAGATCCAAATTCATTTGGGTTATGTTATTATAAATCTCGAGCTATTGTTTCTGTTATGTACTGCAGTATAAAATGTTGCCTAATTTTGAGTAAGAAGGAATATATCTGAGTTAATTTTAACTCCTAATCTGGCATGCCCTACTTTGTATATTTTTGCAAATATATAATAATGTGAAATGGTTCGGATCCATTATATTTTTATTTTGGAACCTTCGCAACTTTGCCAAACCTTTGTTGTTATGGTTTCTAGAATGTTGATTTCTTGCCTCTTATCTCCTGAAACAAAAAAAAAAAAAAAAATTGGGGTCGTTACACTTGTTTCTACGAGGAGGATGGGATAGGGTGTATTTCCTTTAATTTTGAGATTATAGATTATAAATTTCTTTTGTATTTTCTTTATATTTCTCCAGGATTGACGAGATATATTACAGCCCCAGACTTCACATCCATAAAGAATAACAGGTGTAACAAAAGTCTCAAAGAAGAGTTTATTCTTATCCCAACTCCAAATATTAGTTGATTTACAATTGTTTTCAAGCCCCCTAATTTTGAGTAAGCAGGAATATATCTGAGTTAATTTTAACTCCTAATCTGGCATGCCCTACTTTGTATATTTTTGCAAATATATAATAATGTGAAATGGTTCGGATCCATTATATTTTTATTTTGGAACCTTTGCAACTTTTCCAAACCCTTGTTGTTATGGTTTCTAGAATGTTGATTTCTTGCCTCTTATCTCCTTAAACAAAAAAAAAATTCCGCTTGTTGGCATAACGATGGGGTTGTTACACTTGTTTCTACAAGGAGGATGGGATAGGGTGTATTTCCTTTAATTTTGAGATTATAGGTTATAAATTTCCTTTGTATTTTCTTTATCTTTCTCCAGGATTGACGAGATATACTATAGCCCCATACTTCACATCCATAAAGAATAACAGGTGTAACAAGAGTCTCAAATAAGAGTTTATTCTTATCCCAACTCCAAATATTAGTTGATTTACAATTGTTTTCAAGCCCATAATAAAATTTCCATCCCCCAATAATCCTTTTCGCAATGCTATAATTCCAATTGAGCTTGTGGTGAATATCAATTCCAAGATATTTGTATGAAGCCACTCCCTCCAAGTTGTTGTTGTCATATAAAAATGTATCATAAGGGATCTTATTGGATTTAATAATCATGACCTTAGTCTTATCAGTATTAACAATCATACCCATATTAATGCTTTGATCATTATTAATAATAAATTACATCATAGCTCCTCTTAAAAAACCCTACAGGAGATGGCGGTGGCCTCTTCCGCAGCTCTGCGCGCTTCTTCGCGAGAGCTCAGCCCTCACCAGAACTCTCCCTCTAGACGCTCCTCTATTCGATGCCCGGGCGACCCCTCCGTCTCCCCGTCTGGAGCTCCTCCCTCCTCCGTTCAGCCGTCTTCAGCAGCAGCGACAGGCGCGTCCTCTATTTCTCCATTGATACCCTCTCCGACCTCCTTCAAAGACGCGGTCTGTCAAGGCTACTCTTCTGGCTTTTCCCCAGTGGTTCGTGAAGCTCTAGATCCAGTGATCCCTGTACCTTAGGAAGCGACGGTTCATGAAGGTTTCTTTAGATCTAATGCTCTGTTTTGCAGGTTCAATGGCTTATGGCCTCGCCTGGCGGATCTGCATTCTTGGATTTCTTTAGAATGGACTCCTCCCCTCGAAGATGAAGCTCATGTTCGCCCTTGTGTAAAATGTTTCTTCGTAGTGATTTTTTCTTCTGCTAAGGATAGAGATTTGATCTACAATTTTGGGGCAGGTCGGGTCTGTCTGTGCAGCTCTCGACCCCTTCTTTTGACCCCTCCTCAGCTTCCATCCCTACGGCCCTCGTGTGGGTAAGGCTCCCTGGTCTGCCTATTGATTTTTGGGGTGATTCTTCTCTTAGCCATATTGGAAATGCTCTTGGCAAGTTTCATAGTAGTAGTTCGGAAACTAAATGTGGCTTCACTACCTATGCACAGATCTGTGTAGAGATGGATTTCAGCAAAGGATTCCCAGCATGAATCACTCTTCAAGGGATTAATTATTCTTAGACGCAGAAGCTCGACTATGAGAATCTTCATTTTAGGTGCAGAATTTGTTTTGAAATAGGGCACTTAGCTAGCAACTGTTAGAAACTCCCTAAGAAAAAAAGAAACCCAAAGACTCAACGCAAACCCACATGGTGGGTAGGAGCTCTTCCTGAGCATTAAATCATAGAACCGGCTAATGATACCTCAAGCGAGGAAGATACAGAGATTGTACCACATAAACTAGAACAAGTCACCTATGTTCAAGAGCAAGAGCCTCCTTCCCCTAAAAATCCCAAGGGGAAGGCCAAGGAAGAAACTGATCCAACCATAATGCCAGACATTTCTCAGCCCGAACACCAGATCTCAAGTTGGGCCGACTTAGCAGATGAAGAAGGCCCCGACTTAACTGATGAAGAAGGCCCTCCACGACTGAAGGAAGGCCAATCTCATCAAAGCAAAGAATGGTAGGCCGTGTCAAAAAGGAAAAAAAAAAACTTTCAAGTCAGAAAGGATGTAGTGACCCGCAATCGAACCGGGTCACTGAAATAGTATGGTTTTCCAAGCTCATAAGTTATTTTTGTTTTATCTCACTTAGGTTTGTCCCTCTGAATTACCAGGAAACTTTCAGATGTAATGAACGCAGTGGTTTCCCCACTGTTTTTTAATATAAAACTCTAACCGTTTCTATAAAAAAAAAACAATCA
The DNA here is from genome assembly GCA_009831015.1 of Picea engelmannii. Taxonomy (NCBI): domain Eukaryota; kingdom Viridiplantae; phylum Streptophyta; class Pinopsida; order Pinales; family Pinaceae; genus Picea; species Picea engelmannii. The sequence continues at coordinate 278,248 of ML779926.1, read as the reverse complement.
TATCCATATTGGAGCAAAAATCCTTGAGGATTCTTAGTTGGTTTTCAATATCATGGGGACTCCTTGCCATAAGAGCAATATCATCAGCATAAAGAATAAGATTGATGACTATACCAGTGAGAGTAGGGCCAACACAACCTATTTTTTCCAAGCATTCTTCTAACTTATCAAAGTATATTCCAAAAAGGGTAGGGGACAAGGGACAACCTTGTTTGACTTTGATATTACAGTTAATCTCTTTTGAACAACCCTTAGTGTTTTTAAACTTAGCAATAATGTTCTCATACATCCTTATTGCAACATCCCTCAACTCGAGAGGCACTTTTATCTCTTCCAACCTATTCCAAAGGTTTTTCCTAGGAACCATGTCAAAAGATTTTCTAAAGTGAACAAAACAACAAAAAATATTGGTTTTAGTATTATGGAACTCCTCTGTATTGATCCTAAAGGTAACAAGATGTTCCGCATTTGAATGATATCTCCTAAACCATGCCTAGTCTTTATCTCTTTTACCGTGACTTTCTAGCCAAATTCTAATCTTCTTTTCCAAAATAATTCCATAAAGCTTGGCTAAAATCGGGCTAATCATAATGGTCCTATAATTAGAGGGAATGTTTTTATCCCCATTTTTAAAAATAGGAACAATG
>ML779926.1:262214-276915 GCA_009831015.1 Picea engelmannii | reverse complement strand
ATTTTTCAAATTATAAATATCTTGTTCTAAATTATTATAGGGACAATTTTTATCTAGACTACTTTTCTTATAAAAAATAGAATTAATAGGTGCAAAATAAAAAATTTCTATATACATCTTCTTAGCATTGGTGTCTGAAATTTTTATCCAAATATATTTATTAAGAGGGTCAATTTTATGAAGTTGAATGTGAGGATACATGTTTTTTTCTAATATAACAAGATATGCCTCCTATCCCTCTATGGTGGGATTTTTTGTTCCATGCTAACCACAGGACAAATACTTCCATGTTAGGGACCTTAGACTCCTCGTGCTCCCAAGTTTCAGCTAGACATATAATATCAATATCACTCGGGATCCAACTTATCATAGGACCTTTGTGCCATGGAAAGCCACGAAAATTCCAAAAAAGGATCTCAGGTGTCCCAAATTTCCTTTCATAAGATCATGGAAGAGAAACAATTGAAACTTATCTAATATCTCACATATTCATACATTCAACAGTGTACTCCATGCAAACATGAGAACAAGTAATAACAAAGAACATAATTTAAACATAAATCCTACCATTCATTTAGATAGACACGGTACAACAACACCATACACTTTGGATCAATCTTCTCTGTTATATTCATTCAAACTCTATATACATGGCTACAACTCCGATAAGATTCAATAGCAATAATATGCAGTAGTCTTCAACTAAATTGTTGGTTGTGGAGCCTGATTATCTTCCTGATTTAGAGGTCTTTTACTTTCAGCTGTGTTTATACCCCATGAAGTATTTACACCTCAGAACTACTAAGGCTTTGTTACAATAAATGTTCGACACAGATAGATAAGAGTGAATGTTGATCTGTATTGCAATCAACTACATTACAGGAAATATGATCTCCATCGATCTCATGTGATCGTGCAACCTCCAAATATTTAAGATCTTATTTAATTACAATCCATTCAAAAAGTTTTACATGATACGCCAACTTTATAATTCAAAATTATTTCAAAAGACACGCTAGGGTGTTGAGATGTCTTCCATGTGTGCTTTGATGACGATGCTCCTACATCATACTCTGGAAAAAAAATCATGGACTCCTGTCCATGAGCTCCTGCACTAACTTTACATGATTCTGAATATCTGCTTCATTTACCCAATTGGCATCTTCTATTGTGTGTCCTTTCCACTTTACCAAATACTCAAAATAAGTCTTTCTCCTTGTATTCTTACCAATCCTCTTACCTATGATCTTCTCCATCTGTGGATTTTCTACTACAGGCATTTGCTTCTCCCACTGAATCTCTTTTTGATCTTCTGATCCTTTTGTGTCATCTTCCTTGTAAGGATATAGGTCTGAAATATTGAATATGGGCGATATAACCACATCCTTTAGCAGCTCTATCTCATAAGCATTGGCACCAAATTTCCTTAGGATCTTACATGGTCCTATCTTCTTCAACTTCAGTTTGTTATATGTTCCCTTTGGGAACCTTTCCTTTCTGATATGTGTTATAACTTGATATCCCACTTCAAATTGAAGTTCTCTTCTATGTTGATCAACTATGTGTTTATACTCTCTATTACTTTTATCCAACTTCTCTTTGATCTGATTATGAAGCTTTTGCATTTCTGCAGTGAAGTCTTATGCTCCAATGCTTCTGATGCTCCAACGCTTTTGAATTCATTCTGCTCCATATCTCTCAACTCTGATACTCCTCTTGGATTCATCACATATACTATCTCAAATGGGCTCTTTCATGTACTTTTGTTTGGTGATTCATTGTATGAAAACTCTGCTTGTGACAGAATTTGATCCCACTGGATATGATGTTCAGTGACCAGACTGCTAAGAAAATTTCCTAAACTCTGATTTACCACCTCAATTTGTCCATCCATTTGAGGGTGATCTTCTAAACTAAAATACATTTATTTCCCCAACTTCTTCCACAATGTTCTCCAGAAATGACCAACAAATTTAGTGTCTCTATCTGAGGCAATACTCTTAGAAAACCCATGAAGTTTCAAAACTTCCTTGAAAAAAAAAATTGCAATGTGTGTGGCATCATTAGTTTTCTGGCATGGGATAAATTGTGACATATTTGAGAATACATCCACTACAACAAATATGGAATCACTTCCCCTTTGTGTTCTTGTAAATCCTAACACAAAATCCATTCCTATTGCATCCCAAGGCCTATTTGGAATAGACAACGGTTGATACAATCCAGTTTTTTATTTATTTCATTTTGCATACTAGAAAATATTACATATTTTTACAAACTTCTTCACCTTTTCCCTCATACCTGGACAATAGTATGAACTTTTCAATTGTCCAAATGTCTTGTCATGGCCAAAATGTCCTGCTATACCTCCACTATGTTTTTCCTTCAGCAGATTTTCTCTCATTGAGCACTTTAGTATGCACAACTAACAACATTTAAAAAACAATCCATCTTGAATCAGATACTTTTTCCACTGGATTTTTTCTATGAGCACAGTATTTTCACATGCTTCATATGCCTCTTTAAAATCTAGGTCATCACAATACATCTCCTTAAGGTGTTCAAACCCTAAGGTTTTCACTTGAAACTCCTGCAGAATCAGACATCTCCTGCTCAATGCATCAACAACTTTGTTAGAATTACCAGAAATATCTTTAATGACAAAAGTTAAATTTTTCATAAACTCTATCCACTTAGCATGTTTTTTATTTAACTTCTCTTGTCTGGTTATGAATTCTAAATCCTAATTATCGCTATACAAAACAAATTCTTTTGGAACAAGGTAGTGCCTCCATTTCTTCAAGGCTTGAATTATTACATAAAATTATTGATCATATGTGGAGTACTTTATCTTAGTGTCATTCATATTCTCACTTAAATATGCAATAGGTCTATTATCTTGGCTCAATATTAATCAAATTGCAACTCCACTAGCATCACATCTTACTTGAAATGTCTTCCTGAAATTTGGCAAGACCAAAATCGGTTGTTGTGTTATCTTATCCTTCAATATCTAGAAACTTTTCTCAACTTCTTTTGTCCACTTAAAATAATTGTGTCTCTTCTTCACTGTATCTAATATTGGTGCAAAAATCCCACTGGAATTTCTAATGAACTTCCTATAGAAACTTGTTAATCCATGGAAGCTTCTCACCTCGAATATGCTTCTTGGCGATGACCATTCTCTGATTGCTCTCACCTTCTCTGGATCCATATTCAATTCATTTTAAGAGATCAAAAAACCCAAGTAAATGAGTTATGTCTTCATAAAAGAGGACTTCTTTAGATTTATCAATAGCATCTCCCACTGCAATCTTCTCATTACTAATGTTAAATGCCTTAATTTCTCTTCTTCAATTTTACTGAAGACTAATATATCATCCAGATATACAATCACAAACTTACCAATGATATCTTCCAATACCTCATTCATCAACCTCATAAAATTACTTGGGGCATTTGTCAAGCCAAATGGCATAACAAGCCACTCATACAACACTTTGTTTGTTTTGAAGGTTGTTTTCCACTCATCACCTTCTCTCATTCTTATCTGATGCTATCCACTCTTCATATCTATCTTTGAAAAATAATTTGCTCCACTCAAACAAAATATTATTTCATCCATCCTTGGAAAAAAAAATATGTACATGATGGTGATATTTTTTATGGCTCTTGAGTCTATACACATTCTCCATCCTGCATCCTTTTTTGGACTTGACATAGTTGGTATCGTGCATGAACTCAATATTTCTCTAACCAAACCTGTGTCCATCAAATCATGGACTTGTCTCCTTACCTCCTCATTCTCTTGAGGTGTTAATTTGTATGTTGCTTTGTTCGGCAGACTTTCTCCTGGTATTAGATCAATGTGATGGTTGATACTCCTGATGGGTGGTAATGAGTTAGGTAACTCATCCACTACTATGTCAGTAAAATTCTCCAAAAAATCTTGAATTTCTTCAGGAAGATCACCCATAGAAGTACATGTAAGGATGAATCTGGGATTCCTCATCACAACAAATTGCATCTCTCGTTCCTTCTTAACTTCACTTAGGAGATCCTTCCCACTCATGAGAAGTATATGTGTGTTGGATTCTTCCTTTACTTTCTTTTCCTCTATTGGCAATAACATGTGTTTCCTACACTTCTTCTCCAAAGTATAAGTATTTTTTCTCCCATCATGAATGACATTTTTGTCGAACTTCCATGGTCTCCCCAACAAAACATGACATACATCCATGGGAATCACATCACAAAAAATCTCATATCTATATCCTCCTAACTTAAATTAAACTAGGAATTGTTTAGTTACCATTACCTGGTGTCTATTCTGCAACCATGAAACTCTATATGGACTTGGATGTGCAGTTGTCTCCAGCTCCAATTTCTCCACCATATATGTGGATACTAAGTTATTAGTGCTCCCACTGTCAATTATCACCTTGCATACCCTATCTTTAGTCTTGCAAGTAGTTCTGAACAAACTATTCGTCTGCACTGGTTTTTCAACCTCTAGCTCTGGCTTCAAGAGAACTTTCTTCATCATTAGATATTTCCCATCTTCCGCACCTTCTAATTCAACATTTTGCTTCTGCGGTTCCGAAATGTGAGATTCACCTCCTCCTTCTTTATTTCTCTCGGGGCATTCCCAAAACATGTTTCATGTCTTTCCACATGCATAACACTTCACCTCTCCTCCTCTGCCTCTACCTCTTCCTCTTCCTCAAGGAAAAAAATTCCTTCCAACATATTGTCTTCCTCGGGAACTTCCTCCTCTTTCTGAGTGATTGTGTGGTTTTCTAGTCTCAACCCTGGGCTTCTATGCCTTATCATGGAAAATTCCCTTACCTCTATTTAGACTCATTTCTCTGCTTCACTGGCTCTATTGTTTGGCCAACTTGTCATCTACCTTCAGTGAAATATGATAAGCATCCTCCACTATCCTCATTGTCATCATGTTGATTTCATCCCAGATTTCATATCTCAGGATATTTATATACCTAGAAACCTTTTCATCATCTTTTTCTCTATGTCTAGCTTTGATGTTTGGCTTGTAAAACTCCTCTGTGTACTCTTTCACTGTCATTCCCTTCTATCTTAGGTTCTGCAATTTACTGAACAAATTTATATAGTAGTCATTGGGTATGAATTTAGCCTTCATCTTGGCTACCATTATGTCCTGATTTTTGATATTTTGTTTTCCTTTGCATCTTTTGTCAACCTGTAGTTCATCCCACAACAACGTTGCATGTCCTTTTAATATGGTGACAGCATGTTTCACCTTCTTCTCCTCATCGATGTCTTCATTGTCGAAGTACTTCTCCATTGATCTTATCCAATCCAATAATTATTCAGCATCTAGATTTACTTCATACATCGGGATGTCTATATTTGCTCTAGCTCCCAACTTGACAACCTCTTTCAACAAACGTTCTTATGTAGCATCTTCTCCTGCAGCTTCTTCAACTTCCATTTATTTTCTCTATGCATCACTAACATCTCCAACATCAAGTTCTCTCTTTTATGTTGTCTCCATAGCATCCAACCTTGCATGAAGTTCTCTCATCTCCCTTTTCACAGCTCAATTTTCTACAGGTAGCTCTGCACATCTTCTAAGAGGAATCATGCTAACCTTTTCTTCACATGTTGCATAATTTGAGGCTTTGATACCAATCCAACGCAACCCCCTCCACTCCTCGGGGTTTCTCAACCTCTTGGTCAAGGATATTCACGAATTATCTTAGCCAAATTATCTCCTCACGACCCTTATATCCCCCAAATCTATTTAACACATGCCCTTTGTCACCTTAGGCACAAGTCATATGGAACCCATGGGCCCTTTTCTTAGAACTCTTAAAAATTTTAAAACTAACAGGCGTTAGATCCTTGTGTTAGCTCCTCTCCACATGCAACCTCGAGCTATGACCTTGGACTAAACCTCCTAAAGAAATTCACAACTTTGGGCTTCGGATGTTTTGGAAAAATTCACAACCTTTTTTCCCTAACCCTAAACCACGAACTCACCTGAACGATCAATGGTTCTCGCTTATCTGACAGCCAACGGCTGTGATCCGCTTCGAAATTCAGCGTTCGAAAGTTTTGAATGTTCCAAAACCTTTTTCTCCTGAATCGCTTCACACTCGAAGCTACATATCATGTGCCACATGCTCACCTCGATCAATGGATGAGATTCTCCCTTCACTCCACTTTGGACGAACGATAGTCAACTCTCCTCTGTGCTCGTTCTTTCAGAGTGTCATTTCTATGGCATGGATCTCTGCGCTCCACGTGTCCTCTAATCATCAATGACTCTTGTTGATTTTGTCCTTCAAGACTTGCGACCTTCAGGATTTCACTCTCCTGTTTCTCCCAAAGTTATGAATATGATGCCAAGTCTTTAGATGAACAACAGCTGAAATTTTCCTTCTGTGATCTGAAAACACATTTCCACCTCAGATCAGCCAGCCATGATCTCTTTTACTAGTTCAGCCTTCGGGATTTTTGATTACTCCACTTGGCCTTTCCTTTGAATAAATCTTCCTCTGAAGTTTTCAGATCTTTGCCACGTGTCCTCACTGCAACCAATGACTAGGATCACTTTGCTCTTCGTGACTTCGGCATAAAACATTGTTTGTTCCACGCAATTTCTCTAAATCTCTTCCTCCTAAACTTTCTTATCCACTACCACGTATCCTCCTCACAATCAACGGATAGTATTAATTCATAGCTTGAGGAATTCGGCGATCCCCACTCTTCAAACACTTCAAAACATCTAAACCATGAAGTGTCAAAGGACTCCACGACTAACCTCTATGCAACTCTCCCAGATATGATGGTCTAGAATGATCCTGCTTCCTCCTAAATAGATATTGCTCGTTAGTTTATGAAATATTAAAGGGCTCCTCCCTATTGAAGGATTCTCCCCCCGCTATCTCTTCTGAACTTGTTCCTCCTTCGAACTTTTATTCCTTAGATCGTTTTCTTTGACACTTAGACAAAATTGACCCTATGCATGCCTTGCAATATGTCTTCCTCCACGACTTAGCTTCTTTGTGGGAGACTATTCACACCTTGCACCAGTTCTTACACTCTTCTGCAAATACTCTTAAGTTACTCCTCCTGAGCTTCTGAATCAAAAGACTCTGTCAATGCACTCCTTGCGAACAATATGCACTCCTTGCATACAAAGCTCCAAGTTATATCTCCTGAGCTTCTGAGTCGATCTTGACTCTGTCAATGCACTCCTTGTGGACAATATGCACTCCTTGCATAAGCTCTTAGAAGAGAAACAATTGAAATGTATCTAATATCTCACAGATTCATACATTCAATAGTGTACTTCATGCATACATGAGAACAAGTAATAACAGAGAAAATAATTTAAACAGAAAGCCTACCATTCATTCAGATAGACACAGTACAGCAACACCAGACACTTTGGATCAATATTCTCTATTATATTCATTCAAATATATATACATGGAAACAACTCTAATATGCTTCAACAACAATAACATTCAACAGTCTTCAACTAAATTTCAGTAGCCTCATTTGAGCATACAATACATACATTTATACAAGAGAGCTCATAGAGTTTTCCCTATGACTACCTTAGAGCTATCATATTTAAGTAAAAGCTTTCAACTACTAAGGATTTATTACAATAATATTTGAGACAGACAGATAAGAGCGAATGTTGATCTGTACTGCAATCAACTAGATTAAAGAAAATATGATCTTCATCAATCTCATGCAATCATTCAACCTCCAAATATTTAAGATCTTTTTTAATTACAATCCATTCAAAAATATTTACATGATACGCCAACTTTTAAATTCAAAATTATTTCAAAAGGTGCGCTAGGGCATTGAGTTGTCTTCCATGTGTGCTTTGATGACAATTCTCCTACATCAATGTTTCAGTGGCCTACTTAGCATCAGAATGGATGTGGAAGAGCCCTATGATTTCCCAATAAATGGAGTCGATGAAGCTTCATCAATGAGTGGATAGTACTAATTTTCCTCTTCCATGTTAGTATCCAGACCCGATGTCTCATCAATGTGGGTAGTCTGAGGAGGATACTTGTGTGGCTCACTGTCAGGGACACCATCATTTCTTCTTCATCCAACAAGGTAGAATAGATATGATGGGCCTCTGTGAGAGAGACCACGCTCATGAGGCATGATTCCAATGTTGAGGGCATGGAGCTATAGGTGGGAAAAAATAAACCAGAGTTGATCATGTCTACATTTCCCTAGAGGAGAATCCAAACGCATCAACAAATCTAGAAAGAGAAACATGACAAGAAAATTGAAAAGGTGTATATAAATAATCATGTTTTAGTGCATTAATGGAGTAGTTACAATAGAGGTGACATCATCATCTATGGTACGCTTCCTCATTAAGATCGACAACATCCTGAACCAATCAACCTGAATTCACATGGGGTGAGAACTCCCATCAACAATGCCCTACATTGAATACATCCTCGTGAAGGGAAGCCAAGAGGAGAGGCGGCAAGTAGGGGCTGGATTTATGTGCATGGTCATGCACATGGCACCTCATCTAAGGAGTTGTGATGCGAGTATACAAAGGCTAGGAATTGTTGGAAAATGGGTGGAACTGAGAAATAATTACCATCAAGGAGGATTCCATTACCCGATAAGGCAACCCCTTCATTAGCAAGTTTGTCTGCCACTTTTTTTTCTTCTCTACAAACATGATAAGGGATAAGTATGAGGCCATGATAAAGAAGGGACTTGAGGAGTTTGAGTGAGTTGAGGAGGTTCCAGCTAGGAGATAGTTTGGTTGGGTTAGATCCATGGATGATTCTAGTAACAAGAGAAATAATGAGCTGACAATATCCCTCTATGATGATCTAATTTAAACCTAGGAGTGAAGCTAGCTGAATTCCATGAATTAGGCCCCATAACTCTATTCAATTATTGGTATCAAACCCAAAGTTTCAAGCCAAAATGTGACTGATAATGCCATCATTTTTTTATGATCACCACCCCGAAGCCTGCAGGTCCTAGGTTTCCCTTAGAATCCCCATCAAAGTTCATCTTGAAGAAATCTGGAGGGGGGAATTACCAAATGTTGGGGTTTTTCAAGGCCATTGTTCAAAGATGGGAACTGGAAGGAGAAGTAATGGGATCAATGTTTAGATGCCACTTGGAAAGAGTGATACTCTCAGTGGGATCACAATTTATATCCTCAGCATTCCATTGTTTTCATCTCACAGTCTCTTGAATGTTGTTGAAAATCTTGGACCAAACAAAATCCAATGAGGAAGTCTTAGAAAGGAAGATTTACCTATTACGTTCCTTCCATATTTGTTAGACCAAAAAACCTAGAATAAACTACCAAATCCTGTTGAGGATAGGATTTTTATAGGAATCCATTCTCCATCGTTCTATAGATTGGATAATCCTATCTTCTAAATGGTCCATTTTCCTCATAATGATAGCTACCTTATCTCAGATTTCCAAACTAAAAGGACATTGGTTTATTAAGTTATCCAATGACTCCTCCTTTTGCATACAAAGAGGACAAGTTGGGGGTCCAATAAATCCTTTTTTCCTTAAGTTGTCCTAACTAAGGCTACGATTTTTTTCTAGAAGCCAAAGAAACGTTGAGAGATTAAACATTAGCATGGTATCAGAGCCAACCTGAAGGAATCATATTTTGCAAGACCAAAACGTCACTGTTGTCGTACATACAAATTAGGGTTTTTCAAAAGTGAATCTTTTCAGCTCCAAAACCACCTAGAAAGTTGTGCCCTCCCCCAAGGATCATTTTGGCATCATCAGCGCACCTTTTTAGTGGTTGGATCTCCTCGAAAGTGAAACCCTAGTTCCACAAAGAACCAAAAGTACTAGAAGTACCAGAAGTACCAGAGTACCAAAGGTACCAGAAGCACAAGTCCAGAAATCTGCAGATCAGATTTGAAGTAGTAAAAGTTGGATTTTTAGAAATCTGATTGCACCAGCTAACTCGCCACATCTCAGCGCATCTATCCCCAGGATCAGAATTTCAAAATTTGAAGTTTGAAAAATTAGGGTTTTCTCATAAAGCACTAAAGTTGCAGTACAAGTTGCAGTAGCAGTCGTACTACCAGTGGCAGTCACCCTTGCAGTTTTCTTAAGAGTTGGTAATTATTACCACAGCTACCAGATGGAGCCACTATCTGCAAATTCTATCAGAGGTATGTACTCACATGTGTTTAATGGTTAAACTCTAAAGAGTATCTGTAGGAGAAGGGATCTCTTGCCATAGATCCAGAAGGATCTCAAGATCCAACACATTTAGAGGAATGATGCAAGCCATGTTTGATTATTCTAATATGCATCTATTTGTCATGACATTATCTTGATCAGTGTTGCATGTTGAATCTATGATCAAATTATTAGAAGGATTAAAAATTGATCATAGAGCTTATCCTCTAACCTAACCTTCTGTCAAGATAGCGTATTGTCTTAGTACAACAGACAGGTTGAAGAAAGCACTCGTCACTTGAGTGAAGGAGACCTGGAAGAAAAGAAAACACTCATTCTTGAGGACAAGTCTCCAGGTTTGATTAATCAAGATTAAAAGGTACACATGACAAGTTGATGACTATAGTTGAGATAATAGTCATCGTAAAGTATTATACTTGATAGCATGTGAGCATATAGAGGTAAATACTTTGCCTGATACAACTAACACCTCCTCTAGGAGAAACCTCGTGTATTAGTTTCAGGTTGTCATGAAAGAATGCTTGGTTGCAACACTATGAGAGTGTTGACCTAATTTTGTATTGTATTCCTTACCTTTAATCTTTGCTTCAGATAAATGTTAAGTGATAGATCTAAAGGAGCTACTGTGATGATTATTTGTGCTATTGCTTTATATTATTAGAGGGATATTATTCTTGCTTGTTGTTTTGTTGACCTTGCTCCAGGTCACATGTAATAACCCTTAGGAAGCTATAGTGAAGGTTGCAGAAGGAAACGTGCTAAAGAAGAGACCATAAATGAAGAAATCATCATTAGAAGAGAAGAAGGTGACTTGCATGAGCTAAAGGGTCACTCAGAAGCTACCATGACCCATGCCATTGAAGAATCTTGGCATAGAACATTATCTCACATCAACTAGAAGGAACTACCATACATATGCAAAAGGTCACAGGTTTACCATAACTCATAGGTGACCATGAAGGCATATGCAATGGATGTGCACAAGGGAAGAACATCAAGAACCCGTTTCCGAAGAGGGACAGCAAGGCAGAAGGAGTCCTAGAACTCATTCATTCGGATGTATGTGTTCCAATGCCATCATCCTCCATTAGTAGGTATGTATACTATGTATCATTCATTGATGATTATTCTCATAAATACTTTGATATATTTGAAGTGTTCAACAAGTTCAAGGAATTCAAAGCCTTGATAGAAAACCTTTCTGTAAGGAAGATTAAGACACTCAGGTCAGATAATGGAGGAGAATATACCTCAAAAGAGTTCATGAACTCCTGCAAAGATGTTGGGATCAAGATCCCCAACAAAACGCTGTAGATGAATGGAAGAACGGAACCATATTGGAACCTGTGAAGACTATGATCCATGATCAAGATCTTCCTATGTGCTTATGGGTAGAAGCAGCAATGGCAGCTGTTTATGTGCAGAACCGATTGCCCCATAGTGCACTTGGGCTCAAGACACCAGAAGAGATATTCACCAGAAAGAAGCCATAGGTAAGCCATCTCAAAATATTTGGTTGTCCAGTGTTTATTCATATACCTAAAAAAAAGAGAAACAAGTTGGACCCTTCAGGAAAGAAGGGAATATTTGTGGGATACTGTGAGGTCTCCAAGGCCTTCAGAATCTATATACCAAGTCAACATCACATTGAGATCAATAGGGATGTGACCTTTGATGAATATGTAGCGCTCAATAAATCTAAATTGTGTCATCTTTAAGTGGTATATGAAGATGAATCCATAATCCCCAATACCACAATGAGGGAGGTTCCCAAAGCTGCAGAACCAGTGAGGGAAGTCGTAACTTCCCCTGATGAGGAACTTCTAGAAGAACATGATATAGTAGAAGTACAAGAACCTCCTCAGATGACGATCCTCCATAAAAGAAAGCCATCCTGGACTAGAAAGCTTATTCAAGATGGAGAGAAGTACGGTGTTCCCCAAGGAACCACGAGATAGATGAAAAGACCAAATCCATTCTCCAGTTTTATTAATTTTGATGTATGATCTCTTAGAAGAGGAGCCTACCTACTTTGAAGAAGCCATTCAGAGAAAAGAATGGGAAGATGCCATGAAAGAGGATCTTCCTTAACCAAGGGAAGTACATGGTAAAAATCTTAAAGATATTCGATATGCTGGAATGCAAGCCCATGAATACACCCATGGAAGTGAAGCTGAGGCTGTTGGTCAATACGTCATCAAAATTGATTGATGCCACACTGTATAGACAGATTATTGGATCATTGATGTACCTGGCGAACACTAGACCAGACATTTGTTTTTCCATGAACACCTTGAGTCAATTTCTGGTAGAATCTAGACGTGTTTACCTAGTGGTTGCTAAACATGTGATGAGGTGCCTCAAAGGTAGGATAGATTATGGTCTCAACTATGATGGAGATCATGATTTCACATTGATTGGATATACTGATGCAGATTGGGCAGGAAGTGTTTCTGACAGGAAAAACAGTTCAGGATGTTGTTTCAGTTTGGGATCAGCTATGATCTCATGGCAGAGTAGGAAAAAATCTAGTATTGCTCTCAGCACAATGAAAGCAGAATACATTGTTGAATGTTCTGCTAGCTGCAAATCTATATGGCTTCAAAAGTTGTTGACTGGCCTATTTGATTTGGATATGAGAGCAACTGTGATTCTATGTGACAAATAGAGCTCCATAAAGATGACAAGAGAATATTGTATTCCACGGCAGTTCGAAGCACATAGAGATCCACTATCATTACATCCGCGACATGGTACAAAGAGGAGCCTTGAAGCTCCATTACATTAGCACGGATGAACAAGTTGCTGACAAGTTTACCAAGCCTCTATTTCGCATAAAGTTTGAGTACTTCTGAGATAATATTGGCATAGTCTGAAAGGACCTTCCTCGAAAGGGGGAGTAGATGTGATGATGTTCCTTGCTTCTGACCTAGTTGTCAGACATAAAGAAAGATGTAATGTGTTCCTTTCTTCTGACCTAGTTGTCAAATGTAAAGAAAGATGTTCCCTGCTTCTGACCTCGTTGTTAGATGTAAAGAAAGATGTCTCCTTGCTTCTGACCTCGCCATTAGACGTAAAGAAATATGATGTGTATGTTCCTTGCTTCTGACCTTGTTGTTAGACGTAAAGAAAGATGAATCCTTGCTTCTAGCCTCACTCTTAGATGTAAAGCAAGATGATGTGTGTGTTCATTGCTTCTGACCTCATTGTTATACGTAAAGCAAGATGACTCCTTTCTTCTGACCTCATTGTTAGATGTAAAGCAAGATGATGTGTGTGTTCCTTGCTTATGACCTCACTGTTAGATTTAAAGGAAGATGGATCCTTACTTTTGACCTCGTTGTTATATTGAATTCCACGAATTAGGCCCCATAACTCTATTTAATTATTGGTATCAAACCCAAAGTTTCAAGCCAAAATGTGACTGATAATGCCATCATTTTTTTATGATCACCACCCCGAAGCCTGCAGGTCCTGGGTTTCCCTTAGAATCCCCATCAAAGTTCATCTTGAAGAAACCTGGAGGGGGGAGTTACCAAATGTTGGGGTTTTCCAAGGCCATTGTTCAAAGATGGGAACTGGAAGGAGAAGTAATGGGATCAATGTTTAGATGCCACTTGGAAAGAGTGATACTCTCAGTGGGATCACAATTTATATCCTCAGCATTCCATTGTTTTCATCTCACAGTCTCTTGAATGTTGTTGAAAATCTTGGACCAAACAAAATCCAATGAGGAAGTCTTAGAAAGGAATATTCACCTATTATGTTCCTTCCATATTTGTTATACCAAAAAACCTAGAATAAACTACCAAATCCTGTTGAGGATAGGATTTTTATAGGAATCCATTCTCCATCGTTCTATAGATTGGATAATCCTATCTTCTAAAGGGTCCATTTTCCTCATAATGATAGCTACCTTATATCAGATTTACAAACTAAAAGGACATTGGTTCATTAAGTTATCCAATGATTCCTCCTTTTGCATACAAAGAGGACAAGTTGCGGGTCCAATAAATCCTTTTTTCCTTAAGTTGTCCTAACTGAGGCTACGATTTTTTTCTAGAAGCCAAAGAAACGTTGAGAGATTAAACATTAACATGGTATCAGAGCCAACCTGAAGGAAGCATATTTTGCAAGACCAAAACGTCACTGTTGTCGTACATACAAATTAGGGTTTTTCAAAAGTGAATCTTTTCAGCTCCAAAACCACCTAGAAAGTTGTGCCCTCCCCCAAGGATCATTTTGGCATCATCAGTGCACATTTTTAGTGGTTGGATCTCCTGGAAAGTGAAACCCTAGTTCCACAAAGAACCAAAAGTACTAGTGTTTTAGGATAAATCCGTAAGTGCGGACACGAACCGATCTCCCCAGATCCACCTGGATCTGGAACAAACAGTGACAGAATACTACTCTTTCCCTAGTTCTAAAGTATTGAATGGACAAGAGAAGAAGGATGATGTAC
>ML779926.1:237894-253975 GCA_009831015.1 Picea engelmannii | reverse complement strand
GATGCTACTAAAGAATACCCTTCTTGTTAAAGGGGTAGTGTTCAAATATTGCAACTACAAAGAGTATTCTTATTATTATTGATATATTATTCATAGGATCAATCCCCATTGTGGATTGATCATGTCAGTTATTGTAATAGGACCAAATCCCATTTTGTGGATTGGTCAACAGACAATTATAATAGGAAAAATAAGAAGTCGGCCCTAGCAGTTAATGAGAAGACCCAGAAATATAATAAAGGTGGGTTTACCCACCCAGTTTAAGAAGTCAGCCCTGCTAGTGAAGAGACATTTCACACGTGCTAGACTTGTATAAATAAAGGAGGCTAGCGCCTCATTTGGACATAACTCACTTGCTCAATTTGAGAGACAAGTTCTGATCTGTTACCGACAAAGGAAAGAGAGAGTGGTGCATATATTGGGAGAGGACTTTCTGTTTTAGCATAGAGATCTCTTGGCATTGTATTGGCTATCTATATTAAGGAAGTTTTTCTAGGTTTTCTTCCCCTAGAGGGTTTCCCAGAATAAATTTTGTGTCTCTTGTGATTGTGTATTTCTCAGTGATCTTGGATTATGCTATTGTTATCTAATGAAATGAAAAAATCTGTAATAATGGCTTAAACATTAACAAAAGCATACCTAATGGATTTCCTAGCAATTTTACATTCTTTATCATACCAAAGGTTGGTTTTTCTATTATTCTTTTTACAGGAAACCTCGAAAGAGAACTTGTTAATAAAAGTGGAAAGGGTAGTTGTAAAATTATGATAGAGTTCTTCAATGGTGTTCTTATAAGTTAGGAGGTTTAATTTACTATTTAAATCCTTTAATAAAAATTCAACTTTACTTTTGTAAAAGCGCAAATTCCTTTGATTATCATAATTCTCTTCAATGGTGTTCCTATGCATGGAAAATTTTAGAGTTAGGGTTAAAGGTTCATGATCAGAGTCAAGCTCATGGTCATTTAAAAGGTCAAAAGTTGTTATTTGGTTGGAAAAGAGGATATCATATATCACATAATCTACAACACTACTACCTAGCCCATGAATACATGTTATTTGGTTGGATTTTGGCCACTTCATTACTCCATTGCAAATTATTAGGCTTTTAGAGCTGCAAAGCTTGACCAATTTAGTACCAAACAAATTCTCAATTAGGTCTTGAGAGCTTCTTTTGTAGCTATTATGTAAAACAAGGTCCTCATATAGCCATAAAGGATTATGTTTGGAGTCATCACTTAAAAGAGTAGCTTGTTTAGTCACAGTATTAGCATTAAAGTAGCCTAGCATAGGGATATTACCTTCATTTTCAAATTATAAATATCTTGTACTAAATTATTATAGGGACAACTTTTATCTAGATTATTTTTCTTATAAAAAGTAGAATTAATAGGTGAAAAATAAAAAAATTGCTATATACATCTTCTTAGCATTGGTGTCTGAAATTTCTATCCAAATGTATTAATTAAGAGGGTCAATTTTGTGAATTTGAATGTGAGGAGAAATGTTTTTTCTAATATAACAAGCTATGCCTCCTATCCCTCTACAGTGGGATTTTTTGTTCCATGTTGACCACAAGACAAATCCTTCCATGTTAGGGACCTTAGACTCCTCGTGCTCCCAAGTTTCATCTAGACAGATAATATCAATATCACTCAGGATCCAACTTATCATAGGACCTTTGCGCCATGGAAAGCCACGACAATTCCAAAAAAGGATCTCAGGTGTACCAAAATCCTATTTATTATTATCCTTCTCATCTCTATCCTTAACAATAGCTTTTTGATTTCTAATTATTGTCCATTTTCCATCCTTGCTGGCTTCTTTTACCTTTTGAACTTCCTTCCTTAATTCAACTTGGTCTTCGGGAATGAGGCCTTCATTTATAAATATTCTTGACCCTTTTTTAAGCTCAAAGATTTACTAAGTATGTTATATTTATGGTCATTACAACTTACTTTGACACAGATCAACCTATCTTTCTGATCAATTATTTTTCCTAGCCTCTTTGCTTCTATGACGTAAGTTGTATCAATTTGTGATTTATTTTTTAATTGTTCTTTTACTATTGCTAGTGTATCCTCCTCTTGATGTTCTTTTATACCAAAAATTACGAAGTTCAAGGATCTTTTTTTATGCTCATGGTCCAATTCGATTAGCTTATTCATTTCCTCTTTGATAGGTTTGATATCCAATTTGTTTTCCATATTACTGAGGGTCAAATTGTTGGTTAGTTTTTCTTCTATATTTTTAATCCTATCTCTCAAGTTCTGATTTTCTTCAACCCCTCCTTCTTGGGTTGCTTGTTTATGTTTTTATATTTCCATTTCTTGAATTCTATCCTTCATTGTCTGCAATTCACTCTTGAAACCTAAGAATCTATCCTCTATTTGAGTTTGAATAGTATATTTAATTCTTTTATCAATCATTACCTCTAGCTCTATTTGGAGTTTTACATCTCTTTCTTCGCTCCTTTTTTCTAATTTTTCTAACTCACATCTCTCTCTTCCCTTTTTTTCTATTGATTCCATATAATCATAAAAGATCTCTAGGGTGATTTTGGGGCGCCTCCCCTTGTTAGGATGATTTTTTGGAATAGGTGGTGGAGTGCTCATATTGAAAAGAAGAGATAAAAGATGTAACAATTATTATTATGGATTGACTTTATATCTCAAATCAACTTTTACTTCTGAAACCTAAAATAAATAAAATATATTTAAATCTCTTTATATCAAATTAAAATTGAATCAAAGTAAAAAGTGACTCGCCTCATTTGAGATGTCTAAATGCTCAACCCTTTGATGAAGCCAAAAATAATTTCTAAAAATGGCAGAGAAGTCCAGAGAAACTACACATATTATTCTTGGTAAAACAGGTAAAAACTACAGAGATTATTCTTGTTCAAAACCCTAGATATATAATCTTAGAAATAAAATATCTCCTAAATAAATAAATAAATAAATAAACAGAGAAGTATTATTCTCGTTCAAAACCCTAGATATATAATCATAGAAATAAAATATCTACTTTAATAAAAAGAAAGAAAAAAGTATTATTCGAGTTGGAGACATATAATTTCAAAACAGAAGAGTCCAAACTACGGAGAAATATTAATTTCAAAAGCACAGAGAATTATTCTAAGTTACTTTCAAATACAGTTACTAGCCATGGGATCAAAACCAAAAATAATTCCACGAGGACACAAACAATAGACCGCGATGTATAACAATAGGTTAAATAGGTAAAGAGTAGTGACTCAAGGATACAGTGGGAAAACCTCATCTACAACAGGTACCAGAATAGAAATACGTAGACTTCGAACATTATCATTGGGAGAAAAGGGGGCCATTAAAATCAAAGTAAGGGTTACAAGAAGTAAAAGTTTCCATCTTAACCAAACCTTGAACTCTGGTTTCAAATTTAAGATATGATAGCTCTCTTGGAAACTTACCAGGAAGTCTTTTGTGTCGTCAACTTCACCAAAATTTGATCGCAAAGGTGGTATCCCTGATCTGTTGAGGAATGAATAATGTAGAACCCTCCCCTTCGGAGTCACAATGGCAAGAGAGGAACTGCCTAACCCTAAGAGGAGACGAGTACTACTCATATTAAACACTAAAGGTACGAGCCATGTGCTAGGGAAATGTTGGCACACCAGGATTGGGAGTGGCAGGTGGGAGAGCCATCAGGACTGTCGTTTATAGGACCCTAATTAATTACAAGGACATAACTTTAACTCCTCCTAGAAGATACATCTCTCTCCCTTACCAATGAATATGAAAATTTAATAGCAATCATTTCGTGACTGTCCAAGTGGAACTAGCCAGTCGCTAACCTTCTATCGAGTTAGTTATCATTCTGTTACCTCCATCGGTGAGATGAGATTTAGTTACAATGTAGTCATGCAGAGAATTGTGCGAGATTGGTTTTGTTTTCCAATCGTTATGATGGGGAACTAAAAGTGTCATAACCATGATGGATCCATTAAATAAAATACATTGAAGTGACTCATGCATCGTCATTAATATCATTAACCTATTCCCTTATACATGTTACATTAAGGGTATAAATTATGATATACATACAGCTAGGTAGGTGTCCCAGTATTAATTCTAAAGGATATAAAATTGTACACAAAATCTAAAGAGCCCGATATTAACAAGGGATTTAAAACTTGAATCCTATTATATAGGTGGATATATGTATTGTATTGGTATCTATTTAATAATATATGAGTTGGAGAAGTACTAGTAATCATTGGGAGCCTTTCTTACAAGCTGTTAAATTAGTATGGCATAAGGTTTTACTCTTTTACAAGTAGATAACCAGGCTTAAATTAGAGAAAAAATTTAAGTATCCATTCTATGATTTTATTAAACGAAAATACTGGGGATTAATGTACCAAAAAGAAAAAAAAAATTATGTTAAATTTGAGGTACATTACACTAACCCTCTAGTAATCATTAAGGGGGATGTTAGAAGGTAGAAATGATTTCCTAATGGTCTCATTTACATGCCTAATGAATTTTGTAAAATTAGATTTATTTTTCCTTGGAATACCTCAGGAGAAACCCCCAAGTATTTCCCCACTTCTTGGATGGTAAACATGGTAAATCATTGTCCTTTATTACAGGTCCTAACCTCAAGGTGTAACAAAATATTCTAACCCATGACCTCCTCCACTGGGATATTGTCAAGTCTACCTCAAAACCACTTGAGCTAAGCCTTAGGGCTTTGTAAAATTAGATTATTAGGCCAATTCATTCTTCAATAACTAATTGTCTTATAAAAAGGGTTTATCCCACATGCATCATGGAAATTATTCTCATCCACCTCTATGATATATAATCAAGGTGAAGTAGGCCCTACAATAAATATAGATGAAGTGTGCAATGTCATGCATATGTGGGGATTCTCAAGCATTTTAAGATTGGAGAGTTTTTTTGAAGAATAGAAGCCCTGCTTCCATGGATGTTTCTCCATTACGGGGTTTTACCACATAAAATACGTCATCTCTTGTCTCTTTTACTTCTTGTATTCTGATTTGTTGATTTATCTAATGTTTTGCATAAGAGATTATACTGGTTAGATTCTTTGGTATATATGTTATAGCATTTTTTAATGATCTAACACATAGAATGTAGATTGTTCTAAGTGTTGAATTCATGCATTATTCTTATCTTATTTGTGCCTTACTGTGGAATGTAGCAACCCTTGAATATGGTGTAGTGTTGTGATATAGTTGGATCACTTTAGTTATGCAACATAGTTACTTGTTCTTGTTTGACATCACTAATGGCATGATTTTTATGATTATTTTAGTGTGCTCTCAACGTGCCTCCTAAGCACTTGCTTACCCCTCTAATGTCTTGCATGGTGTTTGGAGTTCTAGAATTTGGAAAAAAATGGAATTTTGAGGTGGAATATTTGTTACGATCGTGGTGGTTTCATCAATAATTTCAGTGCTTTGATGTAGTTACAACACTTTAGCTATGAAACTTAGTTACTTCTAGCCTTTTTAGGCATTCGTGATGGCATGGTTTTTTATAATTATTTTAGTGTGATGTAAGATATGATATTTGGAGTTTTAGACTTTGGGAAAAATGGAATTTCAAGTTTTGGGGCATATGAAAAACCCTTTAACCAAATTCTTTGCCATAGAATATGATACAAACATGCTTACTAACAACAATAAGTCATCAATTATTATTTTTATATGTATGATAAAATAGAATCAACTTCATAATTTTATAATTGTGATAAATGCTTTATATAAACAAAACAAGTAATGTCTTGGTACTATAAAAATTTGACTATAACATGGGAAGACGTGAACAACACCAATACTATGTTTTAATATTAAATACAAGTTTAAATTAGATTAAAAATTATGATGCAAATGCATTAAAGTAAAACCTTTTTTCCATAACTTAAAACTCATAATCATAAACATTTATCATTAATTTTTAATACATAATCCTAAACTTGTGTTACTAAAATTTTCAATGTTATTCATTATTGGTGTCAACCTTAAATTTTTAATAACTTTAACATATAATTTTAAGCATCATTTTGCAAAATTATAATTGTTAGCTTTCACTTAATTATAATTATAATTAAGTGTCATGTCCATTATAATTATAATTGGTGTCATGTCCATTAACTGTACAGAACGAGATGCTGCAGTTGGGCTCTTCAAATGGTGTAAGAGCTCCTTCCCGAATTTCATGACCTCAACGAAGTAACAATAAACTGTGTCATTGCTTTCCTCAAGTTGAGGGTGGCATTGACGATTTCCTGGGGCTTTCTTCTGGGACTCTCTAGAACTGATGGCTTCTATTGCTTCTATCAACAACTGCACTAGTGGCTTGCATTCTCTTTCAGCTTGGGGAATGTACAACTCATATGTAATACCCTGGGTTGCAACGGATTTCAGTTTTTTTAACGTTTCAGCCCCTAATTCCAGAAGATTTTGTAACGCAGATGCATCCGATGAGAGATTCCACACAACTTTAATTCGTTTACCTTTCATGGTCCTAGCAACATGAATCCATTTGCTAGTTCGTTTACATTTGTTGCTCCACACAGGCATAACTTTAATTCGTTTACCTTTCATCGTCCCAACAACATGAATCCATAGGCTGGTTCGTTTACATGTGTTGCTCCACACAGGCATAACTTTAATTCGTTTACCTTTCATGGTCCCAGCAACATGAATCCATAGGCTGGTTCATTTACATTTGTTGCTCCACACAGGCATGTTCTTAACAGATATTTGTTTACATCCGTTCCTCCACAGAGTTGCTCTCGCACTCGCCATGGCATTCTAGTAACTTCAACTGGTAAGACAAAATTTGATCAAGTCCTTGATTTATAGGACCATTTTAATGATCAAATAAGACTTTATCATCGGGGCAAAGCTAGTTATGAAAATATTTACAGCAGTCCCTAATACAATGCAGTGTATTAACTCTTATTAATAACTTCCGTCTGGAAGTTGAGCCTTTGGGATGAACATTCGTTGATATGATCAAGTTTGACTTGATCACTTCCTTAGAAGTTTATCCTTTGGGATGGACATTCCTTGGAAGTTGAGCCTTGGGATGGACATTCAATTTGACTTTGTCACCCTATTTTGTTCATCTTTTTTCACTATGCAGCTGGCAAATCTAATATTACGAACGGTAGTTGGGGTTCTGATCTTGGAGATCGTATTATCAGTAACTTCATAGTTAGTTCTCCGCATTAATCATGGGTTTCAACTCATGGCAGATACAACTGTTATGCAATTCCAGTAGTTTTGATCTTGGATATCGTATTATCAGTAACTTCATAGTTGGTTCTCGGCATTAATTATGAGTTTGAACACATGGAAAATCCAACCGTTATGCAATTCCAGTAGTTTTGACTTATGTGAAAAGCCATGAATAACTAACTGGTATTAACTCTTTTTAATAACTAACCGTTATATAATTCCAGTAGTTTTGACTTAAGTGAGAAGCCATGAGTAATGAAATTGGTTTTTGTGGAAGGAAATTGAATGTGAATATGATATTACCAATAGTTGTCTTTGAAGAGTTATTCATCATATCATAAGTAACTTCATAGGTAGTTGTAGGTTTCGAGTCATGGAGTTTTTGACTCGAAAAATCCCATATATGCAATTCCAGTAGTTTTGTTGTTAATACAACGTGTTGACTTAGATGGTTATTGTAATGGTAATATTTTTCTTATTATTTAAATATATAAATCTCTCACTTTCTACCCATTTTAGTATCACCAGTTTTTATGTAAATGAAATATTATTATTTAACTTGATATATAAAACCTTCACTTCCTATCCATTTTTATTCTTTTTAAGTAAGAAGTATAATATATTAAAACCCTTCTAGAGGTAAAATGGAGTACCAAAATACAGATATAGTCATGCTGTAATTACTGGACTGCCCCAACAAAGGGGAAACCAGTCCAGTCAACAGATTAGTCGACATAAGTAAAATGATAAACTAAAAAGAGGAAAGTCCTAGACAGCCTGAACATGAGTTGAAACTAAAAAACATCTGA
Source organism: Picea engelmannii (assembly GCA_009831015.1). Taxonomy (NCBI): domain Eukaryota; kingdom Viridiplantae; phylum Streptophyta; class Pinopsida; order Pinales; family Pinaceae; genus Picea; species Picea engelmannii. The sequence goes on along the minus strand of ML779926.1, from coordinate 245,912 downwards.
CAAGATCTCTAAAAATAGCAAAGGCCTAGACATCTGGCATGTAACCTGGCCAGGTGGCGTGGAGGTCCTCGGTCCAAGGTTCCTCCTCGACATACGTCACCCCGTCTGTCCATTGCACCTCGACTTCCTCTTTGGTCACAGTTCCAACGTCAGTCTTCGTGGTATCCCACAGCGGTCGCTTGACAGAGTTCACCTTCACAGCCATGGTCTCGTGCCCATCCTGTTTCATCCCAGACTCTGTTGCACACTACATCGTGACGTCTCCACCATCGGTAGCTGCACAGGGTTCCTTCACCGAAGTCGCGCGCAACGTGACGTTTCCACCATCGTTAGCTGCACAGGGTTCCTTCATAGAAGTCACTCCTACCAGGTCCAAGTGGAAAGCATCATGCATGGAGGAGAGAAGCTGAAGGAGGACCACCACCTTTTCATCTATAGTGTGCAAGAGAAATTGAAGATCCTCCACCCCCTGGCGGAGTTCAAAGACTAATCCGTAAAGGATGGTTAGGCTATCTTTAATTTGCTCGCCATTGAAGGAGTCAGAGGATGGGTGCCCATTGTTCCCAGGCTTTCACGAAGAAGGAGGCTCGCCTCCTAAGTTCCTTGGAGAATCCAAGAGTGGTGTAGGGGCTGGATCAAGCACAGGTGGGGTGAGGAGGAGACGCGAGGATGAGCAAAGAGGGGGGGGATAATTGCTAGGCAATTGAATTGCATTACCGGCAGAGCAGGAGGGGTAGTAATGTAAGGCTCGACTCGGAGGGGAGCGGAGGAGTAGGTGGAGGGTGAATCAGGAGGCGAAACCGAAGGCCGATGAGGTCTCCAGGGAGAACACCTCCGCAGCCTCCCTCTTGGTCGCGACATATGGTTATTCTTCTGGCTGATCGCAGAGACAAGGTGCACGAAGTAGAGGCAGAAGGGTTGGGAGTGATTAGGAGCCGCAGGGAACCAGAAGATTCTTGTAGGAGCAGGCCATGGCAGCGAAGGGGGGAGCCCTTCAGACCACGATCAGAGACGAGGGACAGATACCAGGAGAAAAGCCATGCGAAAATGAATATTAGGAGAGGCTGACTGCATTAAAGCCCTTTCTCATCGTAATTAGAGCTAGTTAATGCTGGAGGAGGGTGGCGGGCGGTGGCACGATCCTGTCACATGGCTCCGTGCCCCAGTGGCTGGAGCCGGCCTCCATCATGTGCCAAGTGTACACCACTAACACCCCATCTGGGGGGGACATCCATCATCCCACCTTTGCAGATACACTGATGGAGAATGGGGTGATCAGGTTCTAGGGTTGAATTGAAAAGGAGTTCCAGACCACTCCAGCTGGTGCCCATATTAGCCAGTTCATCCGCAACTTGATTTGCCTTTCTCCTGACGTGGGAGGGAATGATAGCCAGATTTGGTCGCAGTGAATCGGTGATAATATGTAGCCCATGTAAAAGTCTCCAGCTAGGCGATATTCTGTCCGGGTTGGCTCCATTTAAAATTCTCCGCAGCAGGTTGATGATGATTTGAGAATCCCCCTCAACGATTAACTTGGTGAAATTATTTTTGATGGCTAACTGCAGTCCCTTGGTAATACCCCAGAGTTCTGTTGCATTGTTCGTGGAATGACCTATGGAGCCAGCGTTGATGAGAAGGATGTGCCCAAGATGGTTGCAGAAGACTATTCCATAGCCTGTAGCTCCTGGATTGCCCTTAGAGGCCCCGTCAAAATTGAGCTTGATGAAATCCTCTAGGGGAGGAGACCAAAAGGAGGGGCTGCTGGAAGGGGGGGTCAGGGGAGAAGAAGGGCGAGCCTGAAGGGAAGGGAGTGGAGTGCAAAGCTGAAGGATGGGGAGTTCGACGGGATTGCTGTTGAAGTCTAGGTCGGACCATAACTGAAGGTGGAGAGTTTCCAAGATGTTGTGATAGCATTGATGCCAGCAATGTTGCCACGGGAGGGAAAGACCTTTGAAGAGTCTTCTGTTCCTTTCTTTCCAGGTTTGCCAAAGGATAAAGCCCAGTAGAAGTTGTCATATATGGTTGAGGAGGGGGGAGTGGAAATCTTGGTGCCTCCAGTTCATAATGGTTTCCAGGATGCTATCTCTGTGGCAGTCTGAGGTGTTCATGATAAGAGTTTCTTGATCCCAGATTTGAGCAGTGTAATGGAAAGAGTTGAGAAGATGGTTCATTGTTTCCTCTACCTCTCCACAAAGTATGCATATAGAGGGCCCAACAAAGCCTCTTTTCAAGAGGTTGTCTCAGGTTAGGATGCTAGAATGGGTAACAAGCCAGAGGAAGAGGGTGATTTTTGGCCAGTGTTTAAGACTCCAGAGTTTGCACCAAGCTTTCATATCAGGAAGGGGGTCTAATTGAGCTTTGAGATGGTACGCTTCCCACGTGCTGAAGGTGCCCTGTGGCCTGTATCCCCACCTCAAGATATCCTCTCCTGCAATATTGGGAATTTTCCATTTAGCCAGCTCTTCTTGCCAAGGAGCTAGATCCACATGTGCCTCCAGGTTGATGCGTTCCATGTCCAGGTGCCAATGGCGCCATGTGTCTTCTGGGGGATTGTCTCACCAGTAGTCAACCACTCTTTTCATTCCTGCCCGAGTAGCTTCTGTGCAAATGTTGGGGGCCCATTCCTCCTTGCCCAGAACTGGCCATTGTTTCTAGGAGTCTTTCCAGAAAAGGGTAGTCTCTCCATTTCTAATTTCCCAGAAAGCGTGCCTAGTCACCAGCTATCTATTCTACTTGGCTACTGTCCAAATTAAGGAGCCTGGGTCATCCCCATTCCAGCGAATTAGGTTCTTCTATGCCAAATTTGGAGCGTATTTCTGCCTCCAGAGTCGAGCCCAGAGATCCTTAGGGATTTTTAACCATCGCCACCAAATTTTGGCACTTAAAACCTTGTTTATTATGAAGGGATCCCTTAGCCCCAAGCCTCCTTGCTCCTTGGGCCGACAGAGTTTGTCCCAGCTGACCAACGCTATTTTATTCCCTGTGTTGAGGCCTTGCCAAATGAAGTTTCTTTGTAGGCTTTTAATAGTTGTGAGTACGAATTTTGGGGCAGCCAACGTAGAAAAGGAGTAAATCAGAAGGGCTTGGAGAACAGCCTAGAGAAGAGTAAGACGACTGGGAAGGTTTAAAGCTCTGAAGGCCCAAGAAGAAATCCTTTTGGAAAAGGAGGATAAGAGATGTTCCCAGGAGGAGTTCCGGAGGGCATTGTCAATCAAGGGGATGCCAAGGTATTTGGATGGAAGGGAGCTTCTATTGAAACCTAGGATGCCAGATATATGGTGTTGGATCGGAGGGGGTGTGTTGAAGAAAAAGATTTGGGATTTATCCTTGTTGCAGTCCAGACCTGAGGCATCAGAGAAGGTTTGGAGGATTTCTAGGATAGAGTTGGCTTCCCGGACTGTAGGTCTGCCCATCAAGAGGGTGTCGTCAACAAATTGGCTATGTGAGATAGGAGGGGAGATGTCGTGCAAGGGTAGACCTGTTAGAAGGTTGTTTTCGATTGCTGCATGGATGGAGCGGCTAAGACCTTCGACCAAGATGATGAAAAGGAACGGAGAGAGGGGATCTCCTTGCCTGATCCCTCTAGAGGGGGAGAAGGGCCATGAGGGAACACCATTAATGAGAAGAGAGAAGAAATTCGTGGAGGTTAGATTCGTAATCCAGGTTACCCATCTCTGATCAAAGCCAAAATCCAGAAGCATTGCTCGCATATATTCCCAGCTGATCTTGTCAAAGGCTTTAGAGAGGTCTAATTTGAGGAGCATACCTGGAGTTTTGGTCTTCTGCAGAGAATGGATCACTTCATGGGCTAGGATGATGTTATCCAGGATTTGTCTGCCCTCAATGTAGCTTGATTTCTCCAGGGACATGATTTTCGGTAAGATGGGTTTGAGTCTCTTGGCTATCACTTTTGTGAGGATTTTGTAGATGAAATTGCACAAAGCTATAGGCCTGAATTACTTGGGGTGATGTGTCTGCCCTTGTTTGGGGACTAAGGTGAGGAAAGTAGCATTGAGAGCCTGGAGGATCTGTCCAGTGGCTCTGGAGTCTTCCAAAATTTCCCAGACTTCTGTTCTGATCATCGGCCAACAGTGATGGAAAAAGTCACTGGTGAAACCATTAGGGCTAGGAGCCTTGCATTTAGGGGTTTCCTAAAGCCCTTGGTCTACTTCCTTGATTGTTATTGGCCGGAGAAGAGATGCATTTTGCTCCAGGGTGATGAGGGAGGGCACATGCCACGTTACCTTGTTGATAGCCTCATGTCTGTCCGAGAGGGGTTCTGTAAGGAGGTTTTGAAAATATCCTATCAAAGTGGTTTCCATGTCACCATGGGAGTGGACGATGTCCCCATCATCAGAGATGAGGTGAGTGATCTTATTGGAGTGTCGTCTTTGGATAATATTTCTGTGAAAGAATTTGGTATTGCGCTCCCCTTCCTTGAGACATTGGACATGCGATTTCTGTTTCCATAAGATCTCTTCTTGTCTTTTCCTGGCTTCGAGCTGCTGATTTACTCTTATTTCCTAGGCTTTGAGCTCATTTGTTAACCCCTGCAGTCTGATCTGATGTTAAATCTCTTCCATCTATAGCGATAGTTGTTTTTGGGATTCAAAGATGTTGCCAAAGGTATGCCAGTTCCAGAGTTTGAGATTTTGCTTGAGGTTCTCTAACTTTTGCTGAAATATATACATTTTGGAACCGCGAGGGACCTCTGCTTCCCTCAACCAAGCCTGGATGTTTTCTCGGAAATCAGGGTGGTCTATCTAGAACTGTTCAAACCTAAAGGGTTTCTTACCAGGAGTGGCTGGGATATCCACCCATAACTATAAAGGCCAGTGATCTGACCCAGAGAAATTTAGGATAGTAGATTACATTGCAGTACCGTCCATCATAAGTGATTTAGAGATTTGGAATCGATCTAGTCTGCAGGCGATTTGGTGTATTCCAGTTCTTCTATTTGTCCAGGTGTGAATGCCATTGTTGGTTTCCAGATCTATTAGGTGAAGATCATCTATGAGGCTATTGAAGTCGTTGGAGTCCTGATCCAGTCATCTTGAGCCTCCTTTTTTTTCCTCCAGGCTGCGGATGATGTTGAAGTCTCCACCGACGGTCCAACTGTTGTACTGTGTTAGACTAGAAACATAACTCAGGCTCCTGAGGAAAGCCTGCTTATCACCAACTATTCCTATGGCATCTATTGAGACTACCACCCCTTGCTTCCAGCAATAGGGCAGTAGCCTGTCAATGTCTTCTGAAGTACATTTTGTTTCCTGTAAAAGTAATATTTCTGGTTTTTCCACTAAGATCAGGTCCCGTAGCATTTTTTGCTTGCTACGTCCATTGAGGCCTCTGATATTCTAAGTGATGATATTCATAATGATGGGGGAGTGGGGAGAGGAGGGAAGTTGTCCGATATCAGGTGAATTTGTCCCGATTTTACCATAAAGTTTCCTATTTCTTGTATGAGTTTGTTGGTGGATTTTCTCCCCCTTTTCTTTTCGTCTTTCTGGGTTTTATTTGGGTTTTTTGATTGACTGCCCTAGATTCCTAGGGCTTTGCTAGCTCAAGCTGAGGATCCAGCTGAGGAGATAAGAAATACCTTGTGGACCTTTCATAATTGATCCCTGGGTATGGTGTAAAGTTTTTGTTGCCTATAGGTGTGCTCAAGGTGCTCCAGATCCACCCAGGCTAGGTCTTGCTCCTCTAGCTCCATATCTGCCTCCCCATCCTCTATCTCCTGCAAGTCTTGTGGATCCTGAGCAGTGTCGAGGGGAGAGAGATCAAAATCCTTTCCCTGGGAGGTTTGTTCAGTCCCTTGGCTTTTGGATTGAGGTACAATGCCCAGAAGAGGTACATTGGGGTTCGCAGGGGTTGTGGGGTTTTCTAGCTGGTTTTGTAAGATTACAAACTTATTACTAGTTGAGGGACCTTCGCTTACCTGGGCCAGTTATTTCCTTCCTCCTTGTCGTCTTTTCCCCGCTGGTTGTACAAAGTCGTCCTTGTGCTTGTTGCTTTCTTGGTTCCCTTCTTTGTGAGCCATGTTGAGTGGGCACTCTTTGAAGAGGTGACCATGTTCATGGCATTTTCTGCACCAGAATGGGATGTGTTCATAGTCGATGGTTTGAGACCAGTCCTCGTCATGATATTCTAGTGTAATGGATCCTGGGAGTGGCTTAGCTATGTTCAGGTACACACATATTCTCATATAAGATGTATAGCACCGTTGCTTGGTGGCTTCGAAGGACTTGACATAAATGTCGATGGTGTTTCCAATGCTAGCGAAGACCTATTCTAGCCAGAATTCATGGGGCAGAGAGTATAATCTAATCCAAAATGGTGCCTGGGAAAAGTCTTCCTTCTCAGGGTTGAACTTCTCAGTCCAGAATCTTAAAAAGAGTCCTGTCGAGTTGTAGAAGTATGGGCCCCCATCAAAGATGCGATTGTGATCCTCAAGGTTGTGGAGGATGATTGTGAAGAATCACTTAGAACCCAGTTGTAACTCATAGTGACCTTTTGGTTTCCACCAGTATTGTATCCATTTGATCAGATCTCGCTCAGAAGGCCAGAGCCCTAGGAATTTTCTTACTAGGGCGTAGTCTCGCATGTATTGCTTCTGCTCTTAAATGCGTGGTGAGCTAATAACGTATTTTGGGGTCTGTGGACCCTGTGGGATGCATTTACCTGACATCCATGGAGTTGATGCAGTTGTAGGGACAATCTCTTTCTCTGGATCTATGTCCATTTTCCGGTCCTTGAAGGTTCCTTGCACTAGGAGCTTCACGCGCAAGTCTGGTGGCGGCTCAAAGGTTGGCCATTTCACCCCTTCTGTAGGATTACCATTTGTGGTGATTTGGCTATAGGAGGCACCCGTCATCTCCCCCTCCCTACGATTCATGAGCCCCAACGGGGCTGTAGTTGTGGTTTCACAGATCAAAGTTGCGGGGAAGCACTAAACCCTAGTCGCAGAGCTGAAGAAAAAAAAGTGGTCATCCAATTTCTTGAACAACACTTGATTATTATATTTTGTGTTCCCTTCCACTTCCTATCCATTTTAGTTAGTATTACCTATTTTTTTTTTTATATAAGTGGAATATGAGCCATTTAAGTCACTCAAAAATAAATAAAAAATTGGCTTTATCACTCATAACATTAAAGAAATTGACTACTGTATCATAAAAGAGTATGTATATTTATGTAAAGATAATACAAATGGTATGGATAATATAAGTCAATATAAATTTACTCAAATTCCATATAAACTACAACTAGCAACAACTACTTTATAAATGTGGTTGATATATGTCTATCCAGACTATTTATTCACCTTTCCAAATTAATAGCGCCGATCTACTTATATCAATATATTAACCATGTCTTGGTAACCACCACTAATATATTAATACATTTAATTAATGTAATTGTTTAATATTACATTAATTTAATATATAAATATTAAGTTAATATATAATAAAAATGTATAAATTAAAGTAATAATTAATTGAAAAATGTATTAAAGTATTAATGTTTTTAGTAATACATTACATTAATTTATAATGTATTACATTAATGTGAATATAATACATTAAAATAATAATGTATAATACATTGATACATTAAAGTATAAAATATTAATGTATTATACATTAAGTTATGATACATTAATGTGTAATATATTAATACATTAAAGTACTCATACATTGATGTGTAATGTAACATTAATGTAATATGTAATAAACATGTATAAATTAAAGTATTAATTTATGTTAATGTCTAATGTAACATATTAAATGATTGATAGATTAATAATGTAATGTATTAATTAAATAATTACTATATTAATAAAGTAATAATACACTAACAAATAAACACAATATGAATACATTAAATAAATCAATAAATACATTAAATGCATTAATAAATAGATTATTAAAATATTAATACATTAGTAAGGTATTAATAAGCAAATAAAGTAATACATTATTACATTGTTATAATATATAAATTAAAGTATTAATGCA
>ML779926.1:215299-236828 GCA_009831015.1 Picea engelmannii | reverse complement strand
AATAGATAGATAATTTTAATCTTCTAGATTAGGGTTGATTACATCTTTATAATACCTTAATTTTCTTTTTTTCTCTAACTCTTTATCACACCACATTTTTTCCTTAAATTTTGATTTGACGTTTTTTTAATAGTATCTTTATTATAAAAAATGGTTTCTTCCATGATTCCCCAATAGTTTAGCCAAGACCAGGCATCTTTATGCCATCCTCGCTTGAGTCAATGTTGGTTATGACTTGATTTTGAAGCAATTTTAGGTAGCCTCTTATCTTCCATGTTGTTTAACTTGTTCTTATACATTAGGTATCTAGTCATAGCCATGCTCTCAATGGGGTAGAGACTTGTTGTAACATCTTGCTCTGGCACACTGAGAGAGCTTATTATTTGAGGACACTTTCTCGCAAGTGATCCGTATTTTTATGTTGTTAAAACTTTTGATTTTGATTATGAGGCACTATGGGTTGATGACATGTTGTTTTACCTCTTTGACTTAGACAAGTGTTATTGACTCAGTTTTACTGTGTGCACAGATTACAAACCTAGAGGATTCTGAGGCATCGATGGAACCCCTTGGACTCCAGATCGATTCAGGGAGTGTGCCATTCGGGTTTGATTGTTTTACTGTGATATTAGTGCATCTAACTGGATGATATGATATGGATATGTTCTGACATGATTTGTTGATGATGTAGACTGATAATAGCTTGTTGACCAGAATCACATATGGAGTAAAGGGGTCACGCATGACTACCAGAGAGGTTGAGGGAGAGGTGTGGACAGTATCCCTGCCACAACCTACTAGCACTCCCGCCATGGCTCAAACTATAGGTTAACGATTACCTAGTTCAAGAGGAACCATGATGTCATGAGGGAAGACTGTAACAGTCGCTCACGATGATTCTAAGGGGCGTGCAATAAGGTGGGGGCCTTATTCCTTAGAATCCCTTAGTCTCCCACAAGTTCACCTGGAAGACTGTTGACTCCAGGTGTTATTGATGTGTACCAAATTAGTCAAGAGGCGAGTGGCACCCTTGGAGAACATGGTGCATCCTGAAGGGCACATCGCGCAAGGGAACAGATGAGGCGAGTGGTACCCTTGGAGCATGTGGTGCGTTCTAAAGGGCACATCGCGCAAGGGAACAAATGAGGTGAGTGGCACCCTTGGAGCACCTAGTGCATCCTAAAGGGAACGTCACATTGTTGATGATAGAGGGATGAACCTAGATGGCCCTAGGACAAATAACATGTTTAGTAATTTTTAAAAACAAATTCCCTAATTAAAAATTGCCCAGTACAAAATTTAAGTCCTAAGTCTAAATTATGCCAGTGGTAAAATTTTGTCTTCGAAAAAAAAAATAGTAATAAAACTAATAACAATAAAAACAACTTAATTATAATTATGATCTTCATTAAATCTTGTAACATGAAGGGAGTAAGAGATTTAATTTATTCATAAAAAGGGGTAAAACTTTGTTAGATTAAAATTTAAAAGGGAATTAATTATTTTATTACCTTAATAAATTAAAGTATACTAATTAAATAAGAAAAGGGAAAAAGGGTTAATTTCACACCTGTCTTTTTGAGTTCTAAGTAAAAGGGGAAAGAGGGAAAATAAAAAAAGGGGGAAACTAGGGAAAAGAGGTAACATAAAAAGGGAAAAAGGGGGAACTTAAGGGAAAAAACAAAAAGTCAACTTAGTAAAGAAGTAAGAGAATTTGGGGACACCTAGGAGTGATTATAGGAGCAACTCTAGGTGAGTGAGGGAAATAAAGATAATTACTTAATTAAAGAAATTAATTTATGGAGGAATGTAGGGGATGGGGGACACTTGTACGGAGAGGAATTTTTAGGAATTTATTTTTAAAACTTTAATTAAATGAGATTTTAGGAAATAAAGGAAGTTCAAAACTCTATAAAATGAAACAGAAGGATGAAAAAATATTATGTTTGCGTAATGTTACGCTGCAGAAATATCTACTTGACTGATTTACTTGTGGGAGTTGGGATACCCAGCTCAGAGAGGAGTGGTAGCTCAGCCTTGCGAGGCAAGTTGGGATCTAGACGAACCTCTGGATAGTGTGAGTGGCCCCTTTGCAGCTCAGGGAGCTAAGGGGGAAGAAGAGTACCCCTAGCATTGGCTGGGAGGTACCGGTGAAGTCTCGATGGTTAGTGAGTGGTAGATGAATAGAGTGCGCGGACGTCACTCAAAGTGGACGAACAGGTAACGATACTATCTTTTCATTCTGTATAATAGATGTTGTAGGTTTTTGCTTGGATCTGCATGTTGATTAGGTAAGTAGATTGAATGTTAGATTGATGACTAAACTTTTCTTAGCCTAGCTCGATGATTGTTGACTCCCATGGCCTTCATTTTCCCATATGTCCTGACCACCTTGCTGTGTTGAGTGAGACCTTCTTTGTTGTTTATCCTTTGTCCCTATCCCACTAGTCCTTGCCTGAGCAGTTGGCCAGGAGCCTTATCTACGATCGTCGCCTTAGCGTTAAAAGACCTATGGATCTCAACGCCCTATTTTTCTGTGCAAGGATGGTGAAGCGAAGGACGAACCCCCCCCACCCCCCGTCAGCTACCTCTATCATTGGCTGATTGTTGGTCCTTGCACCTTTTTGGGTTGAGAATTTTCGCCATTATCTTTCCTATCCCCTAAATTTGACTATAAGTCTCAATACACTCCTAGACATTTTAGCTCATCATTTAAGGCATTCCATGGAAATAATACTCTCAATGCTTTATAAACATGACTCTGTTTGATCTCTATGTTGTATTTGGGCTCTGCATTTATAACTCTCTATGTGTTTGGTTTATTTTCACTGTGTTTTGTCTCGGTGGCATTTGAGGAACTTCAGTGCTTGGTTGGGGAATTTGACTCTGATTTCATATGATTGGCTATGGTGTAAATTATTGACTATGTTTTCTTGATATAATGATTGCAATTGTAATATATAGGAACTATGTTGTTACATTTTAGGGAGGCGTTTTCCTGGCGTCTTACACAACAATTTCCATGTTCTCACTCAACACTCTTATTATTAAGCTAAACCATTATTATATTTAAATTTGCAAAATTCCTCTAACTAGACAGCATTGGTACTGTTAAACTCCTTAACGACATTGCGGCTGGAATGACCCAATTTTTTTCCGTGATTAGATGACTGTGATTTTTCTTTAAAACCATTCGGACTTGAGAATGCAATTTTTTCTTGGTGATTTACATGTAAATGTCTTCGTTTTTGCTTTTAAACTACTGCTAAACATGCGTTGGTCTCTTGGTGAGATTGCCATTTATTTATTTTAGAATGGAAATCAGGTATTTCGTGTGACTGTGGTTTTACTTTGTAATGACAATGCTAATGATGTAGCCTGCGACTGACCTTCAAGTCTATTAGCATTAATTATTGTACACAGGTGGAAATTTTATGACATGAGTGTGGTTGTGGAATTTTTCCCTTAGCAACGATACCCCTATTTTTAAATTTTACAAAAAAATCTACCTTTGCCTCAGTCAGTGAATTACAATCTACCTTTGCCTCAGTCAGTGAGAATCATGGCAGCAAAGGCAAGTAATGACAAATCCCCATATTTTTTTTGTTGGCAAACACCATGAATCACGTTGGGCAAACTCAACTTAGTTTTTCGGATTCAAGATCATGTGGCTGTTGGATAAGTCTGTAGGGTGAATTGCTGGTGGAAGGTTATTGGGCAATAGTAATAACATTTTTGTGAAAGATATGAATGGAAATGCGCAAACTTGTTTGTTTAAAAATGGGTTTAGATGAATTTATAATGGAGTAAGTTAATGTTTTATTTTAGTTTTTGGTGAGTTTTTTTTCAGTTTAATTAGGATTGTTATAGATGTTTGGAATTATATGTTTAAATTATTAAAATTGTAATATGTAGTTGTTGAATGATATTTAGRGTTTACTATTACAATYTATAAGGYRRGAGBRGMTAGGGTAAARAACRTATATCTCTATAAACCTTAYCAATCAAATAGTTGAGTGTCTGATTTAGCTGTGATCTATTTAGATTATTATTATTATAACAAAATTGTAGAGTAAAAATAAGTAAAAATTACAATACCTATTTTATTATCAATTATTGTTTATCATGTATTGAGAGCCCAATTAATTTTTTTTTTTATAAGTGATGTACATGTTATTCTTTATTTAAAAAAAAAAAAATAGAACCTTTTCAATTTTTCTATGTTTTCCCTTATTTCATTTTAGTTTTTTTTTATATTTTGTTGAAAGAGAAGTCGTGATCCATGGTTATAAGTGAAGAATGGAAGATCCAAATTCTAAAAAAACCAATTTATTATAAAATATAAATATAATAATTTTTTATATAGCAACAAATTCTTATAAAGAAAGATAAATATAAACCTTTTTAAATGTGTTTTTTTAATTTAAATTATGATTAAATTGTATGCATATGAAAACCGAAGAGATCCAAATCAATTTGGGTTATGTTATTATAAATCTTGAGCCATTGTTTCTGTTATGTACTGCAGTATAAAATCCTGCCTAATTTTGAGTAAGCAAGAATATATCTGAGTTAATTTTAACTCCTAATCTGGCATGCCCTACTTTGTATATTTCTGCAAATATATAATAATGTGAAATGGTTCGGATCCATAGTATTTTTATTTTGGAACCTTTACAACTTTGTCAAACCCTTGTTGTTATGGCTTCTAGAATGTTGATTTCTTGCCTCTTATCTTCTGAAAGAAAAAAAAAATTCCGCTTGTTGGTGTAACGATGGGGTTGTTACATATGGTATCAGAGCGGGTTCAACCCTATGACTATGGATCACCATGCTTTCCACTGTAGTAAAACCTTGAGTCTTAACCTAACACTATTTAAAACTTTAACTTTCCCTTGGGATAATCATTGTTAGATGACACCGTAGAGATTCACGGTGAGGTATCATGGATGGAAGTGTGATGCCTCTAGAAGTTTCACACCCTCAGAGTCTGACCCCCAAGGGGAGGAACAAGTCCTTGGGATGGATTCTCTTGTAGTAAGGTATGATGGTGGTCTAACAAGGCCCTTTCGGGTAATTTCAAGGGCCTTCATTCACCATCAGTATTGAGATGAGGCCAGGGCACCTATACCTCTGAGGGTCCACAATGCACCCTAGCTAGTACCGTTAGCATCCACCGAAAACTTGAGAGAGTTGAGTTCTCGAGTCCAGGACTGTCCTGGACGGCTGTGTCGTCGAGGCATGGTTGTAGAGCAATGCATTGTACTTCACACTTCATGATTATGATCTCCATCATGAAGGTCTGAATGGTGGTCCTTCAACTGAGGGGAGCACTCTTTTATGGTGGAAAACGCTTCTTCCACTTTTGAACATGGTCATTGGTGACCTGTCATAGGATCTATTGGAGGGATGGTTACAAGAGAGGTATCTTTCTAAGGAATTTGTTGAGCATCAGCTCAACGAGTTCGACGCCTTGCGACAAGGTGGTCATACAGTGCCTGAGTACGAGGCTTGTTTTTGGAGTTGTTTTGATCTGCTCCACACCCTTACCAAGGAACTTAAGGTCAACAAGTTTGTGTTGACCTTAGCATTAGGATTTAGCTTCTACTTCAGGTACCGAGATTACTGGACCGAAGAAGGTGTGTGGGGTTGTGGGAAGCCACATCACCAACTTTATTACCTAGAGGAAGGGGTCGAAGCATCTAGATTAGTCGAATCCACTACTGTGGGAGTTGGGCAAGGCCCATCGGGTTCTTGTAGTGTTGACTAACCACTAGGCAGAGCACCCGTCAATTGTGCTCTAGACATTAGGTAGCATCAATGACTAGACCCTTAGACTTGATAGATCCTAGTGATACCAAGAGTTTCATTCCTAGTGCAGTACTAAAGGATTAAGGTAAAGGAAATTGAATAGGATGAGTTTAGCTTCGTAGAGATGGCCTCAGGAGCCAAACAAAAGGTTGGGGGAAGGGTCACGGGTTGTGCCCTTAACCTGGGAGAGCTTGTTACCAGGGCCAACCTATACGTCATGATTTTCATATAATATGACATCGCGATCAGTATGGACTGGTTGGAATCACATGAGGTGATACTCAATTGTAAGAAAAAATGGTTGAGCTTGGTCAATGATGAGGAACAAATACACGTGATTGTAGGTCAGAACCAGGGAGTTTCCCTGAGATTCACTACTTTCTTGTGTCTACAGAAGAACTTGTGCAAGTGGTTCAAGCTTTATGTGATCCTTGCATTGAATGAGAAGGGAGAAGCGAAAGGTCTATATCATCTTCCAGTTGTGAGAGAGTTTGTAGACGTTTTTCTGAAGGAGCTACCTGGGATGCCCCCAAAGAGGGAATTGGAATTTACCATAGACCTAAAACCGAGAACTGAACCGATAGCGAGAATGCCTTATCGGACGTTGACCCCAAAGTCATAAGAGTTGAAAATGCAACTGAAAGAGTTGTTGGACCTAGGACTAATACGTCCTAGTGTGTCATCGTGGGGTGCACCTGTTATTTTCATATGAAAGAAGGATGGGTCATGGAGGCTCTGCATTGACTACCATCAATTGAACAAAGCCACGATCAAGAATCAGTAGCCGTTGCTGAGAATTGATGATCTGTTCGATCAAATGAAGGGCATGACGGTGATCTCCAAGATCGATTTGCGATCAGGGTATCACCAGTTATGGATCAAGGAGGATCATGTCCCAAAGACCACCTTTAAGACAAGGTTTGGACATTACGAGTTTACTGTTTTACCGTTTGGACTAGCAAATGCCCCAGGGATATTTATGAGTTTGATGAATGCAATGTTCTGTGAGTACTTGGACAAGTTCATCCAAGTATTCATTGACGATATTTTGATTTACTCTCAGATGATGGAGGAGCATGACGAGCACTTGCGCTTGGTACTAAAGTGTCTGCGAGAGAACAACTGGTATGGGAAGTTGTCCAAGTGCCTTTTTATCAATTGAAGATTCACTAATTAGGGCATCTCATCTTTGACGAAGTTATATACGTGGATCCAACTAAGGTCGAGGCTATCATGGAATGTCCTACACTGACAAATGTCCTAGAAGTGCGTAGCTTAATGGGTTTAACAGGATACTATCGATGGTTTGTCGAGGGATTTTCAAAGATAGAAAATATGATCGTAGAGATTGTAGAAGAACAACAAGAAGTTTTTTGGGACCAAGAAATGCACGGGAGCATTTCGGAGGCTCAAGGAGTTGTTGAAAACAACACCAATACTAAGGGTCTCAGATATGGATGCGGACTTCTTGGTATGCACTGACACATCCAAGGAAGGCTTAGGCAGAGTTTTGTTGCAAGATGAATGAGTGATCGCTTACTTTTTGAGAAAACTAAGAAGGCATGAGGAGAACTACGCGATGCACGATTTGGAGTTGTTAGCCATCGTACATGCCTTGAAGGTCTGGATACACTACCTTGTTGGACGAAATTGAACTAAGAACTGACCTTTGTGGACTTCAACACATATTTACACAAACCGACCTGAACATGCGACAATGATGTTGGTCAAAATTGCTTAGAGAGTACGACTTTGAGATTACATGCATAAAGGGAACGGTGAACTGAGTGGCAGATGCATTGAGTCAGAGACCACACATATTTTCAGTACTGTCTCTTCAAACGAATCTACATGAAAAGATTCTAAATTTACAGCGTGATGATGACTGGTACAAAGAGGTCGAGGGTTTTTTTTCGGACAAAACACAATGATGGTACCACGATTTGCAGGATTTTCATTTGATAGCGATGGTTTATTGAGATTTAAAAATCAGATCTATGTATCGTCGAAGGACGAGTTGAGGATGTTGATCCTGAGCAAGGATCATAGAGCAGTTTACATGGCTCACTTGGGAGTCGCGAAGGTGAGGGCAGACCTTAAACCCTTATTCCTTTGGAAGGGAATGAAGGCGGACATAGTCAACTATGTGGCCATATGTCTAGAACGTCAGTAGGTGAAGGCTGAACATAGACACCCAAAAGGATTACTACAACCACATGCTATTCCAAAATTGAAATGGGAGGTTATTTCGATGGGTTTCATTTTCGGACTACCACTGACGGCAAGGAGACATGACTCAATTTTCATAGTAGTAGACACTCTGACGAAGAGTGCTCAGTTTATTCCTGTGCGTATGATGTATCATGAACCTGACAGAGCTAGAGTTTTCATCAGTGAGATTGTGAGACTGCATGGCATGCCTAAGAGGATTATATCTGATCAAGGATCGATGTTTACTCGACGATTTTGGACAAGTTTCCAAGAGGCCTTGGGAACCCAACTTAACTTTAGTACTGCGTACCACCAATAGACTGACGGGTAGACCGAACAAACGAACCAAACCTTGGAGGACATGTTGTGCATGTACGTAATGGACCAACAAAAGCGTTGGGAAGAATTCTTGCCACTAGTGGAATTCGCTTACAACAACAATTACTAGAGCACCATTAAGATGGCGCCTTTCAAGTTTCTTTACGGGCGACCCTGTCGAACGCCCTTGAGTTGGGATCGGCTTGAGGATACGGTCCTAGTGGGACCAGAAGGGATCCAAGAAATGGAAGAGAAAATACAAACAATAATACAAAGGATTAAAGAAGTGCAGGATCGACATAAGAACTATGTCGATGTGCACACTGTCGACCGTAGATACGAGGTCAGTGATCAAGTCTTCTTCCATGTTAAACCGCATAAGAGTTTGATCAAGTTTGGGAGGGGAGATAAACTCTCTCCTAGGTTCGTGGGACCTTTCGAGATTGTGGAGAAGAAGGGTCCCATGGCATATCGACTAGCCTTGCCCGATGCTTTGAGGCGTATGCACGATGTTTTTCATATATCTGTTTGAGACATTATATTAGTGATCCTACGCATGTTATTGACATGAGTTCCTTGCAGGTATCAGACAAGGGAGACCTCGCGGCTGAGTCGCTCCGTATATTGGATCATTGCGTTCAAAAGCTACGACGTCGAACAATAGAGCAGATCAAGGTCTAGTGGGACAATTATAGTCCACACTCGACGACCTGGGAGGACGCATATGATATGTGCTAGCAGTTTCCATTTTTGTTTGATAAATAGACATATGATACCGTGATACACTTTATTTCGGCATTTATACTGTGAAACTTCAGGACGAAGTTTATACCAAGAGGGGGTGTATGTAACATCCCGCTCTGGTGCAATGAGCGAGATTATTATTTGAGGACACTTGTTCACAAGTGATCTATATTTTTATGCTGTTAAAACTTGTGATTTTGATTATGAGGCGCTATGGCTTGATGACATGTTGTTTTACCGCTTTGACATAAACATGTGCTATTGACTCGGTTTTACTGTGTGCACGGATTATGAACCTAGAGGATGTCGAGGCATCGATGGAACCCCTTGGACTCTGGATCGAGTCAAGGAGTGTGCCATTGGGGTTTGATTGTTTTACTGTGATATTAGTGCCTCTGACTGGATGATATGATATGGATATGTTCTGACATGATTTGTTGATGATGTAGGTTGACGATAGCTTGCATACCAAACTCACATATGGAGTAAAGGGGTCACTAATGACTACCAGAGAGGTTGCGGGAGAGGTGTGGACAACAACCCTGCCACAGCCTACTAACACTCCCGCCGTGGCTCGAACTGTAGGTTAAGGATTACCTAGTTCGAGAGGACCCACGATTCCATGAGGGCAGACTGTGAGATTTTCTCATGATGATTCTAAGGGGCACGTAATAAGGTGGGGTCCTTATTCCTTAGAAGCCCTTATTCTCCCACAAGTTCACCTAGCGGAGTGTTGACTCTAGGGGTTATTGATGTCTACCAAATCAGTCAAGAGGTGAGTGGAACCCTTAGAGCACATGGTGCGTCCTAAAGAGCACATCGTGCAAGGGAATAAATGAGGCGAGTGGAACCCTTAGAGCACGTGGTGCGTCCTGAAGGGAACATCGTGCAAGGAAACCGATGAGGCAAGTGGCACCCTTGGAGCATCTAGTGTGTCCAAAAGGGCACATCGCGTTGTTGATGATAGAGGGAAGAACCTAGATGGCCCTAAGACAAATAACATGTTAAGTAATTTTTAAAAACAAATTCCCTAATTAAAAATCGCCCAGTACGAAATTTTAGGCCTAAGTCTAAATTATGCTAGTGGTAAAATTTTGGCTTCGGAAAAAAAAAATAGTAATAAAAATAATAAAAATAAAAACAACTTAATTATAATTATGATCTTCGTTAAATCTTGTAACATGAAGGAAGTAAGAATTTAATTTATTCATAAAAAGGGGTAAAATTTTGTTAGATTAAAATTTAAAAGGGAATTAATTATTTTATTACCTTAATAAATTAAAGTATACTAATTAAATAAGAAAAGGGAAAAAGGGTTAATTTCACACCTGCCTTTTTGAGTTCTAAGTAAAAGGGGAAAGAGGGAAAATAAAAAAAAAGTGGAAACTAGGGAAAATAGGTGACATAAAAAGGGAAAAAGGGAGAACTTAAGTGAAAAAGCAGAAAGTCAACTTAGTAAAGAATCTACCATTTAAGAGCTTCTAATTTTAAACTGAATTAACAATTTAATAAAAGGGAAAGCTATTAAAACCTCTAACAGAATTTGGGGATACCTAGGAGTGATTCTAGGAGCAACACTAGTTGAGTGAGGGAAATAAAGATAATTACTTAATTAAAGAAATTAATTTATGGAGGAATGTAGGGGATTGGGGACACTTGTACGGAGAGGAATTTTTAAGAATTTATTATTAAAACTTTAATTAAATGAGATTTTAGAAAAGAAAGGAAGTTTGAAACTCTATAAAATGAAGGAAGGAGAAGGATGAAAAAATCTTCTGTTTGCGTAATGTTACGGTGCAGAAATATCTACTTGACTGATTGACTTATTAGAGTTGGGATATCCATCTCAGAGAGGAGTGGTAGCTCGGCGTTTCAAGGTGAGTTGGGAGCTAGACGAACCTCTGGATAGTGTGTGTGGCCCCTTTGTGACTCAGGGGGCTAAGGTGGAAGAAGAGTACCCCTAGCATTGGTTGGGAGGTATCAGTGAAGTCTCAACGGTCGGCGAGCAGGAGATGCACGAAGCACACAGACGTCACTTAGAGTGGATGATCAGGAAACGGTACTATCTTTTCATTCTGTATAATAGATGTTGTAGGTTTTTGATTGGATCTGCATGTTGATTAGGTAAGTAGATTGAATTTTAGATTGATGACTAAACTTTTGTTAGCCTAGCTCGAAGATTATTGACTCCGATGGCGTTCGTTTTCCCATACGTCTTGACCACCTTCCTATGTTGAGTGAGACCTTCTTTGTTGTTTATCCTTCATCCCTAGCCAACCAGTCCTCGCCTAAGTAGTCGGCCAGGAGCCTGATCTATGGTTGTCACCTTAGCATTAAAAGACCTATGGATCTCAACCTACTTTTCTGTGCAAGGATGGTGAAGTGAAGGACAAACTCATCTATCGACTACCTCTGTCATTGGTCCTTCTGCCTTTTTGGGTTGAGAATTTCTGCCATTATCTTTGCTATCCCCTAAATTTGACTCTGAGTCTCAATACACTCCTAGACATTTTAGCTCAGCATTTAAGGCATTCCATGGCAATAATACTCTCGATGTTTTATAAACATGACTATGTTTGATCTCTGTGTTGTATTTGGGCTCTGCATTTATAACTCTCTACGTGTTTGGTTTATTTTCTCTGCGTTTTGTCTCGACGACTTTTGACGAACTTCAGTGCTTGGTTGGGGAATTTGACTGCAATTTCATATGATTGGCTATGGTGTAAATTATTGATTTTGTTTTCTTGATATAATGACTGCCATTGTAATATATAGGAACTGTGTTGTTACATTTTAGGGAGGCATGTTCCTGGTGTCTTAAACAACAATTGCCATGTTCTCAGTCAACACTCTCATTATTAAACTAAACCATTATTATATTTAAATTTATGAAATTTCTCTAACTAGACAACATTGGTACTGTTAAACTCACGAATTATTAGCTAAATTATAGCAGTCGATTTACATTCGATGGATAGCGATAGCATGCAGGGTTTTAGCGGCAACGGTGGTGTCTGGTGGGCAAAATTTTTTATTGTGTAGGGATAGTGTCAAAGGGAATTTTTGTCGTGTGAGTGGTGTGGTTTTTTGCTAGGTGGGGTTTTATTAACAACAATGATTTTCCTTTTGTTGAGTCTTGGTTCAATGTTTATGCTGGTTAAAACTTGATTGTGTTGCCACCCCTTGGATCCTGATTATTGTTCTAATCCTTAACGACATTGCGGTTGGAATGACCTGAATTTTTTCCATGATTAGATGACTGTGGTTTTTCTTTAAAACCATTCAGCCTTGAGAATGCAGTTGCTACCTGGCGATTTACCTGTAGATGACTGCGTTTTTTCTTTTAAACTACTGCTAAACATGCCTTGGTCTCCTGGCGAAATTGCCATTTATTTCTTGGTCTCCTGGCGAAATTGCCATTTATGCCTTGGTCTCCTGGCGAAATCAGGTATTTCGTGTGACTGTGGTTTTGCTTTGTAATGTCAATGCTAGTGATGTAGGTTGTGACTAACCTTCAAGTCTGTTAGCATTAATTATTGTAGACAGGTGCGAATTTTACGGTAGGACTGTGGTTGCCGAAAGTCTTTAGCATTGAGTTTTTCCCTTAGCAACAATACCCCTATTTTTAAATTTTACAAACAATAATATACCCTTGCCTTAGTTAGCAAATTACCATTGGCTGTGAGTCACGCCTTTTTCCTAGCCCTTGGACAACGCTGAGCTTGTCAAGATTGACAACAACCAGTTAAATATTATGTGCTTAAATGTCTTCGGGGTAAGCCTTCAGTTTACTTCTGTTAAATGTATTGTCTTCGGTTTACTTCTACATGGTGGTCGGCAGTGCGACCCTTCACTGAGAATCATGGCAGCAAAGGCAAGTAATGTCAAATCCCCATATTCTTTTCGTTGGCAAACGCCATGAATCGCGTTGGGCAGATTCGACTTAGTTTTTCGGATTCAAGATCATGTGGCTGTGGGATATGTCTGTAGGGTGAATTGCTGGTAGAAGGTTATTGGGCAATAGGAATAACAATTTTATGAAAGATATGAATGGACATGCGTAAACTTGTTTGTTTAAAAATGGGTCTAGATGAATTTATAATGGAGTAAGTTAATGTTTTATTTTAGTTTTTGGTGAGTTTTTTTTAGTTTAATTAGGATTGTTATAGATGTTTGGAATTATATGTTTAAATTATTAAAATTGTAATATACAGTTGTTGAATGATATTTAGAGTTTACTATTACAATTTATAAGGTGGGAGGAGATAGGGTAAAGAATGTATATCTCTATAAATCTTATCAATCAAATAGTTGAGTGTCTGATTTAGCTGTGATCTATTTAGATTATTATTATTATAACAAAATTGTAGAGTAAAAAAAGTAAAAATTACAATACATGTTTTATTATCAATTATTGTTTATCCTGTATTGAGAGCCCAATTAAAAAAAAAAATTATGAGTAATGTACATATTATTTTTTATTTAAAAAAAAATAGAATAAAACCTTTTCAATTTTTCTATGTTTTCCCTTATTTCATTTTAGTTTTTCTTATATATATTGTTGAAAGAGAAGTTGTGATCCTTGGTTATAAGTGAAGAATGGAAGATCAAAATTCTAAAAAAATCAATTTCTTATAAAATATAAATTTCATAAATTTTTATATAACATCAAATTTTTATAAAGAAAAATAAATATAAACCTTTTTAAATGTGTTTTTTTTAATTCAAATTATGATTAAATTTTATGCATATGAAAACCAAAGAGATCCAAATTAATTTGAGTTATGTTATTATAAATCTCGAGCTATTGTTTCTGTTATGTACTGCAGTATAAAATGCTGCTTAATTTTGAGTAAGCAAGAATATATGTTAATTTTAACTCCTAATCTGGCATGCCCTACTTTGTATATTTTTGCAAATATATAATAATGTGAAATGGTTCGGATCCATTATATTTTTATTTTGGAACCTTTGCAACTTTGTCAAACCCTTGTTGTTATGGTTTCTAGAATGTTGATTTCTTGCCTCTTATCTCCTGAAACAAAAAAAAAACAAAAAAATTCCGCTTGTTGGCGTAACGATTTGGTCGTTACACTTGTTTCTACGAGGAGGATGGGATAGGGTGTATTTCCTTTGATTTTGAGATTATAGGTTATAAATTTCTTTTGTATTTGCTCTATCTTTCTCTAGGATTGACGAGATATACTACAGCCCCAAACTTCACATCCATAAAGAATAACAGGTGTAACAAGAGTCTCAAAGAAGAGTTTATTCTTATCCCAACTCCAAATATTAGATGATTTACAATTGTTTTCAAGCCCATAATAAACTTTCCATCCCCCAATAATCCTTTTTGCAATGTTATAATTCCAATTGAGCTTGTGGTGAATATCAATTCCAAGATATTTGTATGAAGTCACTCCCTCCAAGTTGTTGTTGTCATATAAAAACGTATCATAATGGATCTTATTGGATTTAATAATCATGACCTTAGTCTTACGAGTATTAACAATCATACCCATATTGGAGCAAAAATCCTTGAGGATTCTTAGTTGGTTTTCAAGATCATGGGGACTCCTTGCCATAAGAACGATATCATCGGCATAAAGAATAAGATTGATGACTATACCTATGAGAGTAGGGCCAACACAACCTGTTTTTTCCAATAATTCTTCTAACTTATCAAAGTATATGCCAAAAAGGGTAGGGGACAAGGGACAACCTTGTTTGACTTCGATATTACAGTTAATCTCTTTTGACCAGCCCTCAATGTTTTTAAACTTAGCAATAATGTTCTCATACATCCTTATTTCAGCAGCCCTCAACTCGAGAGGAACTTTTATCTCTTCCAACCTATTCCAAAGGTTTTTCCTAGGAACCATGTCAAAAGCTTTTCTAAAGTCAACAAAACAACAAAAAGGATTGGTTTTAGTATTGCGAAACTCCTCTGTAATGATCCTAAAAGTAATAAGATGTTCCGCATTTGAATGATATCTCCTAAACCATGCCTAGTCTTTATCTCTTTTACCATGACTTTCTAGCCAAATGCTAATCTTCTTTTCCAAAATAATTCCATAAAGCTTGGCGAAAATCGGGCTAATCATAATGGTCCTATAATTAGAGGGAATGCTTATCCCCATTTTTAAAAATAGGAACAATGAGGCTTTGTGTCGAGGGTTTAGGGAAGCCCTTCTTGATTGTTAAATTGAAGAGCTTGTGTATGTGAGGAATAAGAATTGGCCCTCTGATTTTAAAAATTTCATCTTGGTAGCCTTCAATGTCTTTAGCTTTCCCATTTGTGAGCCTCTTAACCCCAAACTCTATGTCATCTAAAGAAAAAAAGAAATTCTTGTGTAGGGACAATAGGAATGGTTTCCATGGCATTAGGGAACTCGTAAAGACTTTTAAGGTAGGAATTCCATTCCGTTAAGGGAATCCTATTATTTTCTTTAGTATTGCATTTTAGAATTTGGCTCCAGAACTTCTTAGGATCCAACTTGTATAGTTGTGAAAGTTTCTCTTGCCTTTTATTGATATAATATCCATTTTTCCTATTAATTAGGGCTTTGTACATATTGATCGTATCTAGTTTTAAGGGCTCATTAGAAGAATCCCTAATGGCTTTCCTAGCAATTTTACATTCTTTATCATACCAAGGGTTGGTTGTTCTATTATTCTTTTTATGGGACACCTCGAAAGAGAACTTCTTAATAGAAGTGGAAAGGGTAGTTGTAAAATTATGATAGAGTTCTTCAATTGTGTCCTTATAAGTTAGGAGGTTTAATTTACTATTTAAATCCTTTAATAAAATGTTAACTTTATTTTTGTAAAAGCGCAAGTTCCTTTGATTATCAGAATTCTCTTCAATGGTGTTCGTATGCATGGAAAATTTTAGAGTTAGGGTTAAAGGTTTATGATCAGAGTTAGGCTCATGGTCATTTAAAAGGTCAAAAGTTGTTATTTGGTTGGAAACGGGGATATCATATATCACATAATGTACAACACTACTACCTAGCCCATGAATACATGTTATTTGGTTGGATTTTGGCCACTTCATTACTCCATTGGAAATTATTAGGTCTTGAGAGCTAGAAAGCTTGACCAACTTAGTACCAAAAAAATTCTCAATTGGGTCTTGAGAGCTTCTTTTGTAGCTATTATATAAAACAAGGTCCTCATATAGCCATAAAGGATTATGGTTAGAGTCATCACTTAAAAGAGTAGCTTGTTTAGTCGCAGTACTAGCATTAAAGTATCATAGCATGGGGATATTACCTTCATTTTTCAAATTATAAATATCTTCTTCTAAATTATTATAGGGACAGTTTTTATTTAGACTACTTTTCTTATAAAAAATAGAATTAAAAGGTGCAAAATAAAAAATTTCTATATACATCTTCTTAGCATTGGTGTTTGAAATTTCTATCCAAATGTATTTATTAAGAGGGTCAATTTTATGAAGTTGAATGTGAGGATAAATGTTTTTTCTAATATAACAAACTATGCCTCCTATCCCTCTACGGTGGGATTTTTTGTTCCATGCTGACCACAAGACAAATACTTCCATGTTAGGGACCTTAGACTCCTCGTGCTCCCAAGTTTCAGCTAGACAGATAATATCAATCTCACTCGGGATCCAACTTATCGTAGGACCTTTGTGCCATGGAAAGCCACGACAATTCCAAAAAAGGAGCTCAGGTGTCCCAAATTTCCTTTCATAAGATCATGGAAGAGAAACAATTGAAACTTATCTAATATCTCAGATATTCATACATTCAACAGTGTACTCCATGCAAACATGAGAACAAGTAATAATAGAGAACATAATTTAAACAGAAATCCTACCATTCATTTAGATAGACACAGTACAACAACACCATACACTTTAGATCAATCTTCTATGTTATATTCATTCAAATTATATATACATGGCTACAACTCCGATAAGATTCAACATCAATAATATGTAGTAGTCTTCAACTAAATTGTTGGTTGTGGAGCCTGATTATCTTCCTGATTTAGAGGTCTTTTAATTTCAGTCGTGTTTATACCCCATGAAGTATTTACACCCCAGAAGTATGTACACTCTTCCACGCAGGGGAGTGCAGAGGGGGGGTACCCCCTCTGCGGGGTCCAGGGGGATAGTGGGCCCCCGACAGGGGTTCGGGGGCAGCATCCCCCGAAGCAAAAATTACCTTGTAAAAGTATATTGTAATTTCATTGTAAATTTGGACCGTTCATTATAAGGTCACAGATCTAACGATAGAGATTATGTTAGGGTTTTTTTCCCTAGAAGACAACCCTCTTTTATGAGGGAAATGTATTGCGGCTATGTATGTTGGTGAGTATTGTATTCTGAGAGAGGAGACTGTGAGAGAAATAAGAGGAAGTTATAGTGGGTTTTGTTGTAGGTTGTATCCCTTCATTTTGCTGGATAATAATAAAGAAAGGACCTAGAAATTTATCTGGTGGATGTAGCCCACACTGGGTGAACCACGTAAATCTGTGTCTCTCTTGTATTCTATGTCTTCTATGTTTTGTTTCCATATTTGTTTTGTTTTTTTGCTCCGCGGTCCCATTTTTCTAACAACTGGTATCAGAGCGTAAGGTAACTTGCAGAAAATGAGGGTTTTTGGTTCGAGTGGGAGCAATGTCAGAAGATGGAAAGTTTAGGGTCGAGAAATTTAATGGCCAAAACTACCAGTTATGGAAGATGCAGATGGAAGATTATTTATATCAAAAGGATCTATTCCTACCATTGAGCGGAGTAGCAAAGAATCCAGCGGCCATGAAGGATGAAGAATGGGAGATTCTTGACAGAAAGGCTCTAGGAACGATACGGTTGAGTCTGGCAGCGTTGGTGGCTTTCAATATCTCAAAAGAAAAGACAACGAAGGGTTTGATGGATGCATTGGCCAAATTGTATGAAAAACCCTTGGCGTCCAATAAGGTATTTCTAATGAAGAGATTATTTAATATGAATATGTCGGAAGGTGGGTTTGTTGCATATCATTTAAATGAATTTAATACGGTTACTAATCAACTAAGTTCTATAAAAGTGGACTTTGATTATAAGGTTAGGGCTCTTCTAATCTTGTGCTCATTGCCAGAAAGTTGGAATGGCTTGGTCATGGTTGTAAGTAACTCTGTCTCTGATTCAAATACTTTAAAATTTGATGATGTTGTTGGTGTTATCCTTATTGAGGAAATGCAACGAAAAAGCACAGGTGAGACATCAGGTAATGTATTGAACATGGAGAACAGGGGAAAACAAAAGGATAGAGGAAAGGGCTCAGGGAATCATGGGAATTCTAGGAAGGGAAGATCCAAATCCAGACTTGGAAAGATAGAGTGTTGGAATTGTGGGAAGAAAGTACATCTGAAAAAAGGCTGCAGAGCTCCAAAGAAACAAAGAGATGGACAGCAAGAGAGAAATCAGGAAGAAAATGTAACAGGTGATGTGTTACAAGATGCTTTGATTCTTTCTGTAGATAATATTTCTGAGTCTTGGGTAGTAGATTCAGGGGATTCATTTCATGCCACACCCCATAGGAAACATTTTCTATATTATTTTCAAGGTGATTATGGACAGGTTCATTTGGGTGATGATGCACCATGCAAAATTGTTGGAATGGGAAAGGTAGAAATAAAGAAACGCAATGGAAACCAATGGTTGTTGAAAGAGGAAAGACATATTCCAGATTTAAGGAAAAATCTAATTTCAACAGGGCAGTGGGCAAGTGAAGGTTGTATATCCATATGTACAGATAAGACGTGGAAGGTCATCAAAGGATCATTGGTGATAGCGAAAGGAGACAAGGTAGGTACATTGTATTTATGTACTGGTAATACTGACTCTTCTATATCTTTAGATTCTACAAGAGTGAATACAACACTGTGGCATCATAGGCTGGGTCACATGAGTGAGAAGGGTATGCAGATACTTCACAAAAGAAATTTGTTGCCAGATCTTAAACAAATTGATTTGGACTTCTATGAGCATTGCGTTTATGGAAAACAAAAAAGAGTCAGATTTCTCAGAGTCGGAAAAGAAAAGAAGAATGAAAGGTTAGAGCTTGTGCATACAGATGTATGGGGACCAACTTAGCTATCATCTCTTGGAAAAGAAAAGAAGAATGAAAGGTTAGAGCTTGTGCATACAGATGTATGGGGATCAACTTAGGTATCATCTCTTGGTGGCTCTCATTATTATGTTACTTTTATTGATGATGCAACTAGAAAAACTTGGGTTTATTGCATTCAACAAAAATCTGATGTTTTTGATACTTTTAAGAAATGAAAAGCTTTAGTTGAGAATGAGACAGGAAAAATTTTGAAGTGTCTTGGATCAGATAATGGAGGTGAATACTGCAGCAAGGAGTTTGATGATTACTATTCATACCATGGGATTCGTAGAGAGAAGACGGTTCCACGAACACCACAAGAAAATGGTGTGTTAGAAAGGATGAACAGGACAATCATGGAGCGTGCAAGGAGTATAAGATTTTCAGCACCTTGTTGTTGGGCTATGGAGTCATTTATTTAAAACTTAAAGACGGAAAGAAAAACAATATTTACAACCACGAAGGAGCCATGTGTGGCTTAAGAGAAAAATCTTTTTAGGAAATTCCCATTCACAGGGTCATTGAAAGCTTCTTGATCCTTCAAATCCCGTAACCTATAAGTGTTATTCAAGAATACTTCGGAGACTTTGAAAGGCCCGATCCATAGATCTTCAAATTTTATGTGCTTGCCTTTATCTTGTTTAGGAGCATCCCATTTCAGTACCAGGTCTCCTATTCAAAACTCTTTCTTCTTGGCCTTCTTATCAAAAACTTGCTTGATCCTTTGTTGATGGTCCTAAATTCTACACATTTCCCATATGTGGCCAAAAATCTGTTATACAGATGTCCAACAAAGTGGGGGTGCTTAAAATATTGCACCTTCAACATTTTCCACTTTGGACCCTCCTTGAAATTGAACATAGAGATGGCGTCTTCCTTTGAGACTCTATTTTTTACTGTATCCCATTTATTAGGACCCATCACCTCTGACTTTCGCCGCCTCATTAGATCGACAAAACTGTCAGTGGTTGGCCCCATCTTCTGATATGCATCCACAAAGTTTTCCAGTGAATGCAAAAAAATTTGCAAACTTTGTTTTCTCTCCAAAGGAAGTTCCAAGACCGCCAAATCATTTTACAACCTCTTTTTGACACCTGAGCATTGCTCAAGCATCATTTCTTCTGTATTCCCTTCCCAGGGAAGTTCATTGCCAAATTCTGAAGGATAGGTGGATGTTGGTGTGTAATCTTCTATTTCTTCATGATGCGACATCCTACATCCACCTTCTCCCTCTGCAGCGACATTTGAATCTTCATGACAACCACTCTCATTGTCACCCCTTGCTCTAAATTGATTGCCTACACACACATTTGAAATTAACTTCAAGATTTAACCACACATAAATTTAAATACAACAAAATTCAACAAAAATAAACAAAATTTAAGAGACTTACCATAAATGTTCTCTGGTCCAGAGCTATTCCCTACATTCTCAGGTGTAGGAGTGGTTATGTGCAACCTATCCAAAAAGGTTGCATCCATAACACTGGTTTGAGCAGGCTCTGTAGTTGATCTATTTACAGACTCAGTTGACAATATCCTTGGACAAGATTGTTGGTGCTCACTTGGAGTCTCAGTTGAAGAAGGAGTCATTGTTCTTCCTTCTTGAGAATGCCTAGAGCATTTGCATGGAATATTTGCATAATATCGTGTCGACATCACTCCACAATATCTATCCACAATGCAGAGTTCATAAAAAAAAATCCAAAGATGTACACAAGTTCAAGAAATTTAAAACACAGAGATAAATCAAAGTTTTAAACAATCAAGCCACATAAGTACTTGCTCATTAAAAAACACAAATACTGGTCATTCATCCATGTATCAATCAACTAAAAGATAAGTAAGGGGTCCATAGACAGTAGGGCAAATTCCTATCCTTCACTCATCACCCATGCACACAAAAACCATGCATTTCAATCCATAAGTCGTTAAACACCGAAGTGACAACCGTCGATTCAGCTCCAAACCGTATTTTTAGGCATGGATTGATGTGTAGAGGGATAAGAAACAAAAGATAAAACCACAAAATTTTCACAATAATAAAAAAAACCCACATGGAAGTCATTGAAATCATAAGTTGGGTTTGCCAAGGGATTGCCATTCCACTGAAAGGTTTATCATTCACAATCCACATCAAAGAAAAATACACAAAAACTAAACATTCATCCATGAATCAATTTGGCCAAGATTTTGGTGTCTTGGATTGCCTGACCACAAGTGCATTCTACCGTATAGACCAATTATACTAACATTGGTCCATGGTATCCTTCAATGATATCATCTTTTATCTAATGGTTTCAAGCGGTTTAAAAGTGGCA
>ML779926.1:172556-187996 GCA_009831015.1 Picea engelmannii | reverse complement strand
TCCTGATTTAGAGGTCTTTTACTTTCAGTCGTGTTTATACCCCATGAAGTATTTACACCCCAGAAGTATGTACACTCTTCCACGCAGGGGAGTGTAGAGGGGGGGTACCCCCTCTGCGGGGTCTGGGGGGGCTATCCCCCCGGTTGAGGGGTCTGGGGGCAAGCGGGCCCCCAGCAGGGGTTTGGGGGTAGCGCCCCCCGAAGCAAAAATTGCCTTGTAAAAGTATATTGTAATTTCATTGTAAATCTGGATCGTTCATTATAAGGTCGTAGATCTAACGATAGAGATTATGTTAGGGTTTTTTCCCCTAGAAGGCAACCCTCTTTTATGAGGGAAATGTATTGTGGCTATGTATGTTGGTGAGTATTGTATTCTGAGAGAGGAGACTGTGAGAGAAAGAAGAGGAAGTTACAACGGGTTTTGATGTAGGTTGTATCCCTTCATTTTGTTGGATAATAATAAAGAAAGGACCTGGCAATTTCTCTGGTCGACGTAGCCCACACTGGGTGAACCACGTAAATCTGTGTCTCTCCTGTATTGTGTATCTTCTGTGTTTTGTTTCCGCATTTGTTTTATTTTATTGCTCCGTGGTCCTGTTTTTCTAACATAAAATGTAGTAGCCTCATTTGGGCATTTAATACATACATTTATATAAGAGGGCTCATAGATTTTTCCCTCCGACTACCTTAGAGCTATACTATCGAAATAAAATATTTCAACTACTAAGGCTTTGTTACAATAAATTTTCGAGATAGACAGATAAGAGTGAATGTTGATCTGTATTGCAATCAACTACATTACAGGAAATATGATCTCCATCGATCTGATGTAATCGTGCAGCCTCCAAATATTTAAGATATTATTTAATTACAATCCATTCAAAAAGTTTTACATGATACGCCAACTTTATAATTCAAAATTATTTCAAAAGGAATGCTAGGGTGTTGAGATGTCTTCCATGTGTGCTTTGATGATGATGCTCCTGGATCATACGCTGAAAAAAAAATCATGGACTCCTGTCCATGAGCTCCTGCACTGACTTTACATGATTCTGAATATCTGCTTCATTTACCCAACTGGCATGTCCTTTCCACTTTACCAAATACTCAAAATAAGTCTTTCTCCTTGTATTCTTACCAATCCTCTTACCCATGATCTTCTCCATCTGTGAATTTTCTACTACAGGCATCTGCTTCTCCCACTGAATCTCTTTTTGATCTTCTGATCCTTTTGTGTCATCTTCCTTGTAAGGATATAGGTCTGAAATATTGAATATGGGCGATATACCCACATCCTTTGGTAGCTCTATCTCATAAGCATTGGCACCAAATTTCGTTAGGATCTTACATGGTCCTATCTTCTTCAACTTCAGTTTGTTATATGTTCCCTTTGGGAACCTTTCCTTTCTGATATGTGTTATAACTTGATATCCCACTTCAAATTGAAGTTCTCTTCTATGTTGATCAACTATGTGTTTATACTCTCTATTACTGTTATTCAACTTCTCTTTGATCTGATTACGAAGCTTTTGCATTTCTGCAGTGAAGTCTTATGCTCCAATGCTTTTGATGCTCCAACGCTTCTGAATTCATTCTACTCCATATCTATCAACTCTAATACTCCTCTTGGAGTCATCCCATATACTATCTCGAATACATGTTGATTGGTACAGGTTTACAACAGTATATCTCACAGTGATAGTGTGACAGTGGTTCCATCATTATACTTATATTTTAGGGAGGTTGGATGGGAAAATTACATGTGGTTGTAGCCACCTTCCCATTGTATCTGGAAAACATAGGGGGTTATAGCCTCCTTCTGGTTGTAGCCAGAGAATTAGGGAGTTGGAGCTTCTCTCAAGTTGTAGCCTGAGAAACTAGGGGGTTGGAGCCTCCTTCCAGTTGCAGTTGAAAAACAAAGAAAGTTGGTGTTTCCAATGAATTTAATTCTTAAATACATATAAGAAAAAGCATTCTATGGTTTCTCCCGCTTTGGGTTTCCACATAAAAACACTCGTGTACTGTGTATGTGTATGATTTCTCATTTGTTCATTTTTTATTTACTATGCAATTATTGGATGATAATGATACTTTTATATAACACTTGCATATTGTGGCTAAAAAGGATTGAATTTCTCTATTACTTATTCACCCCCCCTCTCAGTAATCCAACAATTGGTATCAGAGCCGGTTCCTTTAGGAAACAGTTTAACCACTGGAAGGAGATCATGGATTGTTCTGAGAATGGAGTACCAATGTTTAATGGTCAGATTGGTTGTAAGTATGAGATGTGGAGCATAAGGACGAAATTATTTTTACAGGCACAGGGACATTATATTTGGCTATCAGTTGTTATAGGATATGATAGTTCAAGAAGGGAAAAGATTGCCGCCAAGAAGGAATTGAAGAAGAATAAAAAAATAGCAATGGATTTCATCTGGGAAGGATTACCTAATCCGGTAAGAGAAAAAGTTGGTAAATGTTCATCAACAAAAGAACTTTGGGATAAGTTACATGACATATATTCTTCACTCATCGCAGATTCTGAAAATGTCAAAAAAGATGCAGATACAAATCAAGAAGAATTATGTTCACCATTTCAAACATATTCAGAAGATGAAGAGTACATAATCACCGGAGGTATGTTGTTTTGATTTAATTGTGAAAAACATGGACATATTGAAATACAATGTCATGAAGGAAATGAGACAAAAAAACAAATTGAAAAAGAAGACAATTATGAGGTAGAATTGATTAGTGCTTTAGATGAACTAAGAGAAGAAAACAAGTCACTCAATAAAGAATTGATGAAACAAAAGGAAAGTGTTCACATTTTTGAAGAAACCCAACATGTCATAGAGAACTTAAGAACTCGGCTAGAAGAAGCCAGAAATATCGAAGAAAATATTGAATATCAAAAGAAGTGTTTGGAATCCAACATAGCAGCATAGAAGGAAGAAGCATAAATGAGAGAGAATATATTAACAGATCATCTTAAGGAAAGAATTAACGATCTAAACCAACTTGAGTCATAGTTTGGTCAAGAAGAGAAATCACTTGAAGAAGAAATAATCACATTAAAAATTCAGCTTGAAGAAGCGAAGAGAACAGAAGAAGTCATGAAGTCTCAGATATTAAAGAAAGAAGAAGAGGTTGAGAAACTTGAAGAAGAAGTTGTCACAATGAGAAGTAAAATTGTTAATCTCAAAAATAACATTGAAGAGATAGAAACATCCACATCAGTTACAGAGAATGAAGAGAAGCACTCTAGGTTGATAGAAAAGAGGAATGAAAAAAATAGAAAGAGTTATGCAGAAATACTCAAAGGAAGAAATCATGGTCAACCAGAATCTAAGAAAACTATTGAAGATACATATTCAAGAAGACCATTTGTGTTCAAGCCACAAGGAATCTTCTATCATGACCATGATCGGTCAAGGTGTAAATTCAGAAGGATTACACCACAAAGAAGATCATTCACTCCCAGGGATGAAAATTTATTTTATGGTCATTGTTTTTACTGTACTAATTTTGGACATAAGGTTGTAGATTGCAAGGATTATAAAAGAATTTTTCAAGCAAGAAGTGCCTATGTGGCCGCACATAACATTGAGTGTTACAAATGTCATAACTATGGAAACATAGCCAATCATTGTAGAAGCATGATCGATACTTCCATGATAAAGAATATTGATATCAGATCTAAGAAATATGGATAAGAAAACAGGAAGAACATGTGAATGAAGACCAGGTACCAAATATCACAAGACTGGCAATAAAACGAGATGAAGAAAATTCTACAGAGAAAAAGAAAGATGTCAGATACATAAAGGTTTGGAAAATAACTGAAAGAAAGGAAGGACAGGTAAATAAGGAACATGTTTAAGATATTGTACTTTCAGGCATTGTAGTGAAAGATGAATCCACAGACAGAAAGAAAGAAGTTAGATCTTGGAGAGATAATGAATCTACCAATGAAGATGATGATGAATACACATCAGATCAAGAATTTTTATGAGCCATCCAGCTTAAAGACTCCCAAGTAATATGAATATTAAACAGGGGGAGTCTGTGTGATAGTTGTGACAGATCAAAGAACCATCCTTCGAGCATCTTGCAGATTTTGAGAAGACAAATTTAGAGCAATCAGTTAGTAGAAGTACGGTTTGAAAGATTAATCAAGACTTCGCGATAGTATAGTGATAAATGGGTCAACATTATGGATAGTTTCACAAGTAGAGTCTTGGATAGTATAGACATATATGGATTTGTAAGAACACTTAGCAGGTTTGGACAGATATATGATAGTAGACGAGAGCATGGATTCATAGATTGGTTCAGAGAGTGGTTTAGAGACATTGAACATTATCATAATGGATGATAATTACGCAGGAAATGGCTCGAACAATGCTAATGGATTCCAAATTGACAGTGCATACATCAATTCACATTCAAAACAAAGTAATGCTTAGAAACAACAATGACAAAAATCCCTATGAACTATGGAAAGGAAGCGCAAACAACAATCTCTACATCAAGATAAATCAAGGTAATATTTTATTAATTGAAATTTATGTTGATGATATTGTTTTGGAAACACTAATGACAGGTTAAGCCATAAATTTGCAAAGGATATGTAAAATGAATTTGAAATGAAATTACTTGGAGAACCATCCTTCTTATTGGGTATTCAGATATGTCAAAGAAACCAAGGAATTTTTATTTCTCGAACTAAGTATATCAGAGAAATGCTAGAGAGGTTCGGAATGGAAGATTGAAAACCAGTTACCACTCCTATGAAAACCAGTTGCAAGTTGAGCAAAGATGATGATTCAAAGTCTACAGACCAGAGGCAATATAGGTCAATGATTGGTAGCTTACTATATGTGACATCATCCAGACCAAATGTAATGTAGGTAGTTGGACAGGTGGCACAATTTCAAGCATCACAAAAGGAATCACATGTATTAGCAGTGAAGAGGATTTTACAATATCTCAAAGGAACATAAGAGTTTGGATTATGGTATCCAAAAGGAAAGGATCTATCACTTATTGCCTACACAGATGCATATTGGGTAGGTTGCATTGATGGCCGATGAAGCACCAGTGGAGCAATGTTCTACTTGGGTGAGTGTTTAGTATCTTGGCTAAGCAAGAAACAATCATCAATATCCTTATCTACAACCGAGGCAGAGTATATTACAGCAGCAGGATGTTGTACATAGGTTATATGGATGAAACAAACTTTGAGAGATATACAAGTTGAGTATGATGATCCCATTCCAATCTATTGTGATAATACAAGCATCATCAGTATCTCAAAAAACCCGTTGATTCACTCCAAGACAAAGCACATTCCAATCAGGTATCACTTTCTATAGGAACAAGTTGTAGAGAAGAACATCAAAGTTGAATATGTGGAAACAAAAGAACAAGTGGCATGCATATTTACAAAACCACTTCCACGGGAATCCCTTGAGTATCTTCGCCAGAGACTAGGAGTAATTTCTACTCCAAAATGAATGTTTTTGAATGCTTATCTTATATGTCTTATATGTACACGAGGAAGCACCATAAATAGGACAAAGGGGGAGAGATTTATCATATGCAAAGGTAAATGTTTTTAAAGAGATCATAGAGGCATGTTTCTAAGGGGAATGACTGTCACAACAGGACAATGAGTGATATGATTTCAGAGTGATAGCCTTTGTCAAAGGGGGAGATATTATTCATATGAAGGGGGAGAGAGTAATCAGAGTCTTAGAAAAATAAAAGGCATGTAGAAAGGGGGAGAAGACCCAAGGAGATTCCAATCAGGGGGAGAAGCCCCAAAGGGAGATACCCTTTGTCATTGATGTCAAAGGGCGAGAGATAGAAACATTGATGAGGAGTATAAGCATGAATGTTATCGTGACTAAGTGTTGCCATCAATGTTGGTGTTTCCATCAATGCCAAAGGGGGAGATTGTTAGACAGTTGGTTTATTTGATGGATTGTTGGTTATCATTGATTTCAACCATTGGAGAGTGATATTGTAGATTGATTTCAACCCTTAGTGATTGATTTCAATCCTTAAAGAAAGCCTGGTAGCGAATTATGGTAGCACAAAGGTTTGGGTAATGGCCCCAAGGTTGTTTCATGTATAATTGTATGAGTTTTAATATATTTGAAGGTAATACTATTCTAGATGGATAGTACATGTTATTCCATTTCTGGTGGTATGTGTAACATCACATAACTCCTCACAGTTAGAGAGTTATGGCCATATGAAGTTGGAGAACCCAGATTTGGGTAATGGACCCAAGTTTGTTTGATGGATAATGGTATGAGTTTTGATATATTTGCAGGTAATAATATTCTATATGGATAAAAAATGTCATGCTATTTCTAGTGGTATGTGGAACGTCACATAATCCCTCACGGTTAGAGATTTATGGCCATGTGAAATTGGAGAACCCTCATGAGTCATCTAGAAGCCCCAAAAAGTCAAAGTAGTCAAAGTGGTTTAAGAGATTTTTAGAAGGTAAATAATAAAGTGAAGTGATGAGTGTACTATAATTCAAAGTGAATACAAAATAAATTATTTAAATAATAAAGTTAATGGAGAAATTACTAAGTTGAAAAGTGGTTAGAAGTGGGTTAGCCCTAAGGAAAGTGGTTTAAGATGGTTAGAAGGTAACCCCTTGAATTAAAGTGAAGTGATGAGTGTACGATAATTCAAAGTGGATTAAAAAATAAATTATTTAAATAATAAAGTTAATGGATAAATTACTAATTGGACAAGTGGTTAGAAGTTGGTTAACCCTAAAATAAGGAAAGTGAGTTAAGATGGTTAAAAGGTAACCCCTTGAGGAAGCTACATGAAAGTATAAATAAGAGACAAGGCTCTCTCATTTAAAATCACACTTGAGAATACTGAATATATATAGGTGACTGAGGTAACCAAAGGATATCTAATCCGAATTTCAGAGAGAAGGTGAATTAAAGAAGGTTTAAATTCAAGTGGGGGTAAATTCTTTTGATGATGCTTTCTAAGGTATATTATTTACACGTCATCTCACCATTTTTGCAATAACTTTTTTTTCTAAAATGATTCAGATCATGAAATTGATAGGCCATTGAGAAACCATATCCAAGTAGCTGTGATATGAATTTCAGCTTTTGGGTCGTTGCATTTTTGGAGTTACACTCCATGGAAAATAGGGTTTGTGGCTAGTCCTGAAACTAGTCTAAAACATGTGTTTTGGGTAAAAACGTCATAACTTATTCATAATAGATAAAAATTAAGTAAAACAAAAAGTGTTGGTTATAGTACAGTCTATAGTATTCTGTGTAAAATTTTCAGATTCATACAACAAATATTCCATGTGGGGCCCGCTCTACAAGTTCGCTCTCTAGAATAGGCTAGAATTCAACAAGGTATGTCATTTTTGCTATAACTCCTTCTCTGAGAGGTTCCAAGTAGTGACACCTAGAGGAATTGCATAAAACACACTGAACAACATTGTGTACTATTTTCATATATTTATTCATTACATGTACATAGTTATGATTTTTTCAAGCTAGGGTTGTTGACTAATCCAAAACTAGTCATGTGAGACTAAAGTAAAGTTTGATGAAAATGATAGTCTCTTGTTGTTAAATTTAAGGAAGGTTTGCAGGTATGTGATCATATACACTAGGTCTATTACATAGTTACAAATCATATTTGGATGATTAAATTGATGAGGGATTTTGGTTGAGGTACATGTTGGGTACATGGTTGAGACAAGTAGTTGATGAGTTGGAACATACATGAGGTGTATAGTTCATGATGTTGGTACATCTTGATGAGTCATAGTTTATGAGTATTTGATACGTGATTGGTACATGGTACATGGTTGGAGGTGATTTTTAGTAGTATTGTTGACACATGGTTTATGGATGATGTAGCATACTTGTATTGGTATATTATTAGAAGCACATATTGATCTTGGTGATGATTATGAGTTGTTGCGTTATGCTTGGTTGATGCACATCTTGGTGATTGATATTGGTGAGTAGATATGATTTGGTTGATAAGATTGATGAGACAGTTTGTTGTGATAGGTTGTTTGGACAGGTTGTTGTGACGGGTTATTTGTACAGGTTTGGTGCATGGTTGATGGACTTGTTCATGGTACAGGTTTTGTACAAGTTTGTTGCATGGTTGATGCACTTTTTCATGGTACTGATTTTGTACATGTTCAGTGCATGGTTGATGCATTTGTTTATGGTACAGGTTGATTACAGGTTGAGCTACAGGTTGGTGCATGAGTGATGCACTTGTTTATGGTACAAGTTGATTACAAGTTCATTGGTACAAGGTTATAGCAGTATATCTCACAATGATAGTGTGACAATGGTTCCATCATTCTACTTATATTTCAGGGCGATTGGATGGAGAAAGGAAAGGTGGTTGTAGCCATCTTTCCGTTGTTGCCGGAAAACATAGGGGGTTGTAGCCTCCTTCTGGTTGTAACCAGAGAATTGGGGAGTTGGAGCTTCCCTCAGGTTGTAGCCTTAGAAACTAGGGGGTTGGAGCCTCCTTCCAGTTGCAGCTAGAAAACAAAGGAAGTTGGTGCTTCCAATGAATGTAATTCTTAAAGACATATAAGAAAAATCATTCCATGGTTTTCTCTCGCTTTGGGTTTCCACGTAAAAACACTGGTGTAATGTGTATGTATATGATTGCTCATTTGTTTATTGTTTATTTACTCTGGAACTATTGGATGATAATGATACTTTGATATAACACTTGCATATTGTGGTTAAAAAGGATTGAATTTCTCTATTACTGATTCACCCCCCCTCTCAGTAATCCAACACTTGTTGTTATATTTCATCCCCTACCAAATAAATTTCCTTTGAATGTTTATGATGGTATTGATTACTAATTTGGGGGCCACTAAGGCTGAGAAGAGATAGGTTTGAATTTCTTTTAGAATAGAATTGACTAGAACTAACCAGCTAGCCAGATTAAGAGTTTGGAAAGTCCAGGAATTCATTCATTGGGCTATTGAATCTAAGAGACATGACCTAGATATATTCCCAATCGTTGAGTCAAAGAGTGGGATGCCAAGGTTATTGGATGGGAGGGAGCTATGATGGATTCCTAGTAGTCAGAAAATATGATTTTGAATATCAAGAGGGGTGTTAAAGAAAAAAATATGTGATTTCTCCAGATTGACATAGGTGCCCGAATCTTCACTAAAGTCAGAGAGCATGAGTTTTATTTTTTGTGCTTCTCTCACTGTGGGTGTATCCATTAGCACAGTTTCATCTACGAAATAACTTTGTGAAGCAGTTGGTTGGAGACCATGGAGGGGAATACCTTGCAAGGAGTCATATGTATTGGAGGCTTTGATGTAGTGTCTAAGTCGTTCAACCATTATGAAAAAATGAAAGGGAAAAGGGGGTCTCCCTGATGGATACCTCGAGAAGGGGCAAAGGTTTTTGAAGGCACACCATTAACTAGGATTGATAAAAAATCAGTTTAAGTGAGATTTAGTATCCAATTTACCAAATCATTAAAAAATCCAAAAGCATAGAGAATAGAGTGGATATATCTCTAGCTCAAGCAATCAAAGGCATTTGAAAGGTCAAGTTTTATAAGCAAACTTTGATTTCTCGAGGACTTAAGGGAGTGGATCACCTCATGAGCCAGGATGATGTTGTACAGAATCTATAGTCCCTTCACATATCCTAACTACTCCTTGGAAATTATGAAGGGAATAATCGGATTGAGCCTTAGTGCAATGATTTTTATTATGATTTTATAAATCTCATTGCATAATGCGATGAGCCGAAATTGTTTGGGGTGGGTTACTCGTTCTTCCTTCGGTATAAGCGTGAGGAAGGTATCATTGAGGGAAGTCAAAACCTTGCCTGAGGAATGTGATTCCTCCACCAAGTGCCAAACTTCTTCATGAACCATTGGCTAGCACTGGTGAAAGAAGCTAGTATGTGGTAAAACCATCGGGCCCTAGGGATTTTCCCACTCGAATTTCCTTCATTATTTGATCTACCTCCTCCATGGAGATAGGACACATGAGTGCTTCATTTTGTTAAGAGGAGATGAGATTAGGTATATGTTGAGCAATATTATTGATGGTCTATGATTGATCTCATATTGGATCTGAGAGAAGGTTAGAATAATAGCTGACGATCTCATCCTCCATTACTTCATGCTCCATTAGTACTTGGCCCTGATCATTCTCCAGTTTGGTGATGTGATTTATGTGTTGCCTATGTATCATGGGTCTATGAAAGAACTTTGTGTTTTTTTCACCTTCCTTAAGCCATTGCACTCTTGATTTATAGATTTAGAGGATTTCCTCTTGATGCTTCCTTTCTTCCAATTGTTTTTTAAGAAGATCCTCCTCTATCTGCAGGATATATGTCAATCTGTGGTGAATGAATTCATTTTGAATCTTAGCCAATTTATTTTTGATCTTGGAATATGTTTCCAAACACATTTTTATTCCATTCTCTCAAAGAATGATTGCAATTCTTGAGCCGTTGTTGAAATCTATACATGAGGGTTCCACGAGTTACCTCTACTTCCAACCACCATTTGATGGATAAATCCGGAAAATCTAGGTGGGTAAGCCAGAATTTTTCAAACTAAAAAGGTTTGTATTTAGGTGTACTTGTGGTCTCAATCCAGAGTTGGATGGGACAGTGGTCCAATTCTAATATGGGTAAAATTCTTGCCTCCAGCAATGGATCTTCCAACATGAGGGATTCTAAGACCATGAATCAATCTAGTCGGAAAGCTACCTAATGAGAGCCTAATTGCTTGTTGGACCACATGAAGACTCCATTGTGTGATTCAATGTATATCAAATGAAGATTTGTTATGAGATTTTGAAAGTTGTCATTGTCTTTATCCAATCTTCAAATTCCCCCTCTTTTTTATTCCAAGGAGACGATGATAATAAATTCCCCTCCAAGAATCCATCGTTGTTTACCAACCAAGTTGCTTAGAGCCCTGATATTTTGCATGAAATTGTCTTTTTCTGGGGGGGATTGAGGACCATAGGCATTAGTACTGATGCTTTCCTCATTGAACCCTATGACTCGATATTTAGTTGTAAGCATCCAAGCTATGGAATAAAAACAATCCATAGTAATTGTAGTTGGGTTCCATAATATATCAATTCCGCCCATCACACCATTAGAATCATTGAATATACATCTGATTTGTCTCCAGCTCCATGCATAAATCTCTTTTGCAGTGGTACCCGTGCATTTTGTTTCATGAAGAAAAAGTACGTATGGTTTCTCTGCCATTATGCAATTACATAGAACACTTTGCTTTGTTATCCCATTAATGTCTCTTACATTCCATGAGAGAATATTCATGAGGAAGAAGGAGGAGGTAGAGAAATGAATATCTTAGTGATCTTTTGGATATTTCCTGAATTGATCATGAAATTACCTACCTCGCAAATAAGTTGTTTTGCATATTTGTGTCCCCTTCTTTTTGTTTCTTTGTGTATTTTAGGATTTTCCTTGTTGTTAGCATCAGAAGTCACTCCTGGATTTCTTATAGGAGCTGAGCCCAACGCCCATCAGTTTTATGTCACGATAGTTTTAATGGGTGATTAAATGGGTAGAAACTCAGGAAGGTATCGCTCTAACTCGGGAACTAAGTCTGATATAAAAGGAACAAAGGATTTCTTGATCTAAATTCCATCAGTGAGTTGATTTAAAGATGAGCAGGTTGAAGACTTGGTGAAAGGAGTGAGAAAAATACCTCAGGAAATAGGCCTTTCAGTAGTTTGTAGAAGAAAAACTCTAAATGCAAGATCCTCTTGGTTCAAGGTTTCAAGAAACTGAAAGGGGGACTTGACTAGATCCTCTAATTCCAAGTCATCCAGTGCCAAGAAAATCACAGGGACCGATTAGAAACAATGCAACTGTTACAGTGATCCAACCTAGATCATCCTATAACAGTTACAACTCGACTAGATCCTCCAATTCTGAGCTACTCTAATACGGTATAAACAAAGACGTGAAGAAAACTGACATTCATAAGGCAAGAAGTCTCAAGAGTCCATGCATAACTAGAATAACAATGCTTCATTTAAGTTTTACAACTGGGAAC
Source organism: Picea engelmannii (assembly GCA_009831015.1). Lineage (NCBI taxonomy): Eukaryota > Viridiplantae > Streptophyta > Pinopsida > Pinales > Pinaceae > Picea > Picea engelmannii. The sequence continues at coordinate 175,868 of ML779926.1, read as the reverse complement.
CTCACTCAACCATTGATGAATTACAAAATACAAAGACTGAGTCTATATACTCAGGAAAATTCACCTAACAGATGCGTGGTTAGTCATCCAAGGCGTAGTGTCCCTTCAGTCAAACTCAGATGGATATTCTTCATCAGAGTCCACCTTAACTGCGTAGGGCTCCTGTAAGGGGAGTAGTTGAGCCATTAAGTGTCAAGTTAGTGTGTTCAAACCTCTCTAGCTAGTCGAGGACTCGGTGTGGCATCTTTGGAAAGAAAATTGGTGCACAGGACCTTCTCGGGTAGACAGCTTTCCAGATCCTCCATACTTTACTCTTAATGAGTGAGGAGAGGTTTCAACCACCCCCTCTCACCTTCATTTACTCCAATCAAGAACCAAGATTGAGACTCAATTAGACAACACCTAGAGATCGTGATGATCCCTTATGTGACTAAACCTGATGCCTTTGGCCCCTCTTGCATAACTCTTTTATTTCCCAAGTGACCACGGGTTGTGACCCTGCATTTATTCTCAAAGGTTCTTTCGACGTTCATGAACAGGAAGGAGTTGATCCTTGCTTATCACAGTCACAACGAGCGAAACGCCGAGATGGCTTAATTGGGCGCCACACATCCCTCTCAAATCTGATGGTCCTAAACTCACTTGGCGATACTGTGGGCCCGACTTTGTGTGCTTTCAGTGCTTCGGGGTTCAAGGTTTCAAGATGTAGCATGACATGGAACCCTCCCCCTTTGAACTCCCGAATGTCGAAATGCCGACGTGACTAGATCTCGCGCCACGCATCCTTTGGATGGAAGGCTGCTATCCTCTCATGTATGCAATATGGGCACTATCCATCGCACTAATCTTGGCACAACTCCACTAACTGTGATTTCCCACCGACCGTCGATCTTCTCCTATGGATGAATCTGGACCGTCGACAATATAATTTCTCCCGCTTACTTGCTTGGAAGCCTGAAACAAGATTTTTCTATGCTGCGCTTGGGCGCTTCTCGTGCAACTTGCAGACCTAAATACTCTTGTGCCTAGGAAATGAATTGCTACTAACATTAGACTCCATGGGGGACAGATTCATCCCTGTGATGCTCTAAGGACTCATTTTTCAGTTCCAACGCCTTGTTGTTGGGCTATGGAGTCATTTATTTAAAACTTAAAGACAAAAAGAAAAACAATATTTACAACCACGAAGGAGCCATGTGTGGCTTAAAAGAAAAATATTTTTAGGAAATTCCCATTCACAGGGTCATTGAAAGCTTCTTGATCCTTCAAATCCCGTAACCTATAGGTGTTATTCGAGAATAGTTCAGAGACTTTGAAAGGCCCGATCCACAGATCTTCGAATTTTCTGTGCTTGCCTTTATCTTGTTTAGGAGCATCCCATTTCAGTACCAGCTCTCCTATCTGAAACTCTTCCTTCTTGGCCTTCTTATCAAAAACCTGCTTGATCCTTTGTTGATGGTCCTAAATTCTACCCATTTCCCATATGTGGCCAAAAATCTATTATAAAGATGTCCAACAAAGTGGGGGTGCTTAAAATATTGCACCTTCAGCATTTTCCACTTTGGACCCTCTTTGAAATTGAACATAGAGATGGCATATTCCTTTGAGACTCTATTTTTTACTGTATCCCATTTATCAGGACCCATCACCTCTAACTTTTTCCACCTCATTAGATCGAAAAAACTGTCAGTGGTTGGCCCCATCTTCTGATATGCATCCATAAAGTTTTCCAGTGAATGAAAAAAAATTTGCAAACTTTTTTTTTTGTGCCAAGGAAGTTCCAAGACCACCAAATCATTTTCCAACCTCTTTTTGACACTTGAGCATCGCTCAAGCATCATTGCTTCTGTATTCCCTTCCCAGGGAAGTTCATCGCCAACTTCTGAAGGATAGGTGGATGTTGGCGTGTAATCTTCTGTTTCTTCATAATGCGGCATCCTACATCCACCTTCTCCCTCTGCACCGACATTTGAATCTTCATGAAAACCAGTCTCATTGTCACCCCTTGCTCTAAATTGATTGCCTACACACACATTTGAAGGTAACTTCAAGATTTAACTGCACATAAATTTAAATACAACAAAATTCAACAAAAATAAACAAAATTTAAGAGACTTACTAGAAATGTTCTCTGGTCCAGAGCTATTCCCTACATTCTCAGGTGTAGGAGTGTTGATGTGCAACCTATCCAAAAAGGTTGCATCCATAACACTAGTTTGAGCAGGTTCTGCAGTTGATCTATTTACAGACTCAGTTGACAATCTCCTTGGACGAGATTGTTGGTGCTCACTCGGAGTCTTAGTTGAAGAAGGAGTCATTGTTCTTCCTTCTTGAGAATGCCTAGAGAATTTGCAAAGAATGTTTTCATAATCTCGTGTCGACATCACTCCACAATATCTATCCACAATGCAAAGTTTACCAAAAAAAATCCAAATATGTACACAAGTTCAAGAACTTTAAAACACAGAGATAAATCAAAGTTTTAAACAATCAAGCCACATAAGTACTTGCTCATTAGAAAACACAAATACTGGTCATTCAGCCATGAATAATCAACTAAAAGATAAGTAAGGGGTCCATAGACAGTAGGGCGAATTCTTATCCTTCACTCATCACCCATGCACACAAAAACAACGCATTTCAATCCATAAGTCGTTAAACACCGAAGTGACGACCGTCGATTTGGATCCAAACCGTCTTTTCAAGCACGGATTGATGTGTAGAGGGATAAGAAACAGAAGATAAAACCACAAACTTTTCACAATAATAAAAAAAAACCACATGGAAGTCATTGAAATCATAAGTTGGTTTCGCCAAGGGATTGCCATTCCGCTGAAAGGTTTATCATTCACAATCCACATCAAAGAAAAATACTCAAAAACTAAACATTCATCCATGAATCAATTTGGCCAAGATTTTGGTGTCTTGGATTGCCTGACCACAAGTGCATTCTACCGTATAGACCAATTATACTAACATTGGTCCATGGTATCCTTCACTGATATCATCTTTTATCTAATGGTTTCAAGCGATTTAAAAGTGGCAATGATATCCTTATTTATTAGAACCTTAGTGACCATATTGCTGACCCCTTTGATGTAGGGAAGGTTTTGCATGAACATGGATTATATTCCATTGCTTTAAACTTCCCATTAACATAAATACACACAAATATTTTTAATACTTGGATGGGTAAAACTACTAACATAATGCCTCACAATTGTTTTTCCAAGAGGTCTTATGGTTTTAATTCGAATATAAATCCTTTAGATACAAATGGAGGGTGGAAGAATCATGGAGGTTCTGAAATCA
>ML779926.1:143325-158770 GCA_009831015.1 Picea engelmannii | reverse complement strand
GATAAATTATTTGTTTGAAGTAATTAACACTCACAATCATATAAGTCAATTAACTGATAAATTATTTGTTTTATGCCATGAAACTTATTACAAACTTATTAAACCAGTTCTAATTTATCCTAAATAGATATCATCTTCCATCTACAAAGATATTTAAAAAATCTACTCCAATCTAATTTATCCTAACTTTTACGTGTGCATACCTAAACTTTTTCTCTAATATTTCCTAATTTATAAATAAACGATATTTTAATTTACAGAGAACGCATCTCTTACATTTTGATTCGACTCTAAACTTACAATCTACAGAAATTTGGTCGATCTAGTTGAGTTTGGGGGACAAATACTTAGCAGAAAAAATAAATACTGTAACGTGCAACATATATGAAAAGATCCATTGACAACTGCTTGCTTGCTTGGTTACTTACAGGGTGTCACAAGCTATTGGCGCAAATGAGAGGACATTGTTTTCATTGTCGTAATAGGTAATAGGTAAAAGGTAACAGGTAACAGGTGTCACAAGCTCTTGGCGCAAATGAGAGGACATTATCGAATATGGAAAGATGAGCAAAATGAATGGAAACAAATGTTAATGAAAACATTACAAAATGCCTGTATCTTTCAAGACGATTTTGTGGTTGGATGTTGACATATTGGTGTGAGATGAAAATGGTATTTTGGATCAATCAATCTCCAAAAGTTGGGCGTGAAGGTCTCGTCTTCCTACCATTCAAAGACCAGCTTTTATTATTCAACCTATCTCTTAGCCTTTCTAAGAAATTGATTTTATACTTTAAAGTTTATTCCATTCTCTAACAACATTCTATGTTTTCAACCAATTAATTGGTGAATCCTCCATTTATGACATTTAGTAATTTTTTTAAAAAACATACCTATCCCCGTCACTCGCAATTTCTCCACGACCCCTGCGACCTCAGCACCCAGGACCCCTGCAACCTCGATGTCCAGGACGCCCACGACCGCTGCGACCTCGGCACCCACGACCCCTGCGACCCTGGTGCCCACGACCACTGCGACCATGACCACTGCGCTCGGGACACAGAGCGACACAGAGCTCTCGCAGAGCAACACAGAGCTCTCGTGACACAGAGCGAATACAACAAAAAAAAGTTCTAAACATTGCAAATTCGATGTGTGGCTAATATATAAACCATCTTTCGGCCAAAAGATAGTTCAGCCGAAATATAGTTTGGCCGAACTATTTTTCGGCCGAACTATCTTTCGGCCGAAAACTTATTGCCGGAAAGAAAATATCCGGCTGACCAAATTTCACACCCGCCTTTTTGATTTCTAAGTAAAAGGGGAAAGAGGGAAAATAAAAAAAAAGGGGAAACTAGGGAAAAGAGGTAACATAAAAAGGGAAAAAGGGGGAACTTAAGGGAAAAAGAAAAAAGTGAACTTAGTAAAGAAGTAAGAGAATTTGGGGACACCTAGGAGTGATTATAGGAGCAACTCTAGGTGAGTGAGGGAAATAAAGATAATTACTTAATTAAAGAAATTAATTTATGGAGAAATGTAGGGGATGGGGGACACTTGTACGGAGAGGAATTTTTAGGAATTTATTTTTAAAACTTTAATTAAATGAGATTTTAGGAAATAAAGAAAGTTCAAAACTCTATAAAATGAAGGAGAAGGATGAAAAAATCTTTTGTTTGCATAACATTAAGCTGCAGAAATATCTACTTGACTGATTTACTTGTGGGAGTTGGGAAACCCAGCTTAGAGAGGTATCTACTTGACTGATTTACTTGTGGGAGTTGGGATACCCAACACAGAGAGGTATCTACTTGACTGATTTACTTGTGGGAGTTGGGATACCCAGCTCAGTGAGGAGTGGTAGCTCAACCTTGCGAGGTGAGTTGGGAGCTAGACGAACCTCTGGATAGTGTGAGTGGCCCCTTTACAGCTCAGGGAGCTAAGGGGGAAGAAGAGTACCCCTAGCATTCGCTGGGAGGTACCGGTGAAGTCTCGACGGTCGGCGAGCGGGAGATGAACGGAGTGTGCGGATGTCACTCGGAGTGGACGAACAGGTAACGGTACTATATTTTCATTCTGTATAATAGATGTTGTAGGTTTTTTCTTGGATCTGCATGTTGATTAGGTAAGTAGATTGAATGTTAGATTGATGACTGAACTTTTCTTAGCCTAGCTCGATGATTGTTGATTCCCATGGCCTTCGTTTTCCCGTACGTCCTGACCACCTTGTTGTGTTGAGTGAGACCTTCTTTGTTGTTTATCCTTCTTCCCTATCTCACCAGTCCTTTCCTGAGCAGTTGGCCATGAGCCTGATCTACGGTCGTCGCCTTAGCATTAAAAGACATATGGATCTCAACGCCCTGTTTTTATGTGCAAGGATGGTGAAGTGAAGGACGAACCTCCCCTGTCGGCTACCTCTGTCATTGGCTGATTGTTGGTCCTTGCACCTTTTTGGGTTGATCATTTCTGCCATTATATTTCCTATGCCCTAAATTTGACTCTGAGTCTCAATACACTCCTAGACATTTTAGCTCAGCATTTGAGGCATTCCATGGAAATAATGCTCTCGATGTTTTATAAACATGATTGTGTTTGATCTATGTGTTGTATTTGGGCTTTGCATTTATAACCCTCTACATGTTTGGTTTATTTTCTCTGTGTTTTGTCTCGGTGGTGTTTGAGGTACTTCAGTGCTTGGTTGGGGAATTTGACTACGATTTCATATGATTGGCTACGGTGTAAATTATTGGCTGTGTTTTCTTGATATAATGACTTCCATTGTAAGATATAGGAACTGCATTGTTACATTTTAGGGAGGTGTTTTCTTGGCGTCTTACACAACAATTTCCATGTTCTCACTCAACACTCTTATTATTAAACTAAACCACTATTATATTTAAATTTGCAAAATTCCTCTAACTAGACAACATTGGTACTGTTAAACTCCTTAACGACATTGCGGCTGGAATGACCCAAATTTTTTCTGTGATTAGATGACTGTGATTTTTCTTTAAAACCATTCGGACTTGAGAATGCAATTGGTTCTTGGTGATTTACCTGTAGATGACTTCCTTTTTTCTTTTAAACTACTGCTAAACATGCGTTGGTCTCCTCACGAAATTGCCATTTATTTCTTTTAGAATGGAAATCAGGTATTTCATGTGACTGTGGTTTTGTTGTGTAATGACAGTGCTAATGATGTATCCTGCAACTGACCTTCAAGTCTATTAGCATTAATTATTGTACACAGGTGGAAATTTACGACATCTCTGTGGTCGTCAAAAGACTTTAGCATTGAATTTTTCCCTTAGCAACGATACCCCTATTTTTAAATTTTACAAAAAATAATCTACCCTTGCCTTAGTCAGTGAATTACCATTGGCTACGAGTCACGCCTTTTTCCCATCCCTTGGACAACACTGAGCTTGTCAGGATTGACAACAACCAGTTAAATATTATGTGCTTAAATGTCTTTGGGGTAAGCCTTTGGTTTACTTATGTTAAATGTATCTTATTTGGTTTACTTCTGCATGGTGGTCGGTAGTGTGACCCTTCACTGAGAATCATGGAAGCAAAGGCAAGTAATGCCAAATACCCATATTGTTTTTGTTGGCAAACACCATGAATCACGCTGGGAAAACTCGACTTAGTTTTTCGGATTCAAGATCATGTGGCCGTTGGATATGTCTGTAGGGTGAATTGCCGGTGGAAGGTTATTGGGCAATAATAATAACATTTTTTTGAAAGATATGAATGGACATGTGTAAACTTGTTTGTTTAAAAATGGGTTTAGATGAATTTATAATGGAGTAAGTTAATGTTTTATTTTAGTTTTTGGTGATTTTTTTTTTTAGTTTAATTAGGATTGTTATAGATGTTTGGAATTATATGTTTAAATTATTAAAATTGTAATATGCAGTTGTTGAATGATATTTAGAGTTTACTATTACAATTTATAAGGCGGGAGCAGATAGGGTAAAGAACATATATCTCTATAAACCTTACCAATCAAATAGTTGAATGTTCGATTTAGCTGTGATCTATTTAGATTATTATTATTATAACAAAATTGTAGAGTAAAAATAAGTAAAAATTACAATACCTATTTTATTATCAATTATTGTTTATCATGTATTGAGAGCCCAATTAAAAAAAAAAATTATAAGTGATGTACATGTTATTCTTTATTTCAAAAAAAATAAAAAATGGAACCTTTTCAATTTTTCTATGTTTTCCCTTATTTCATTTTAGTGTTTTTTTATATTTTGTTGAAAGAGAAGTCGTGATCCCTGGTTATAAGTGAAGAATGGAAGATCCAAATTCTAAAAAAATCAATTTATTATAAAATATAAATTTCATAAATGTTTATATAACATCAAATTCTTATAAAGAAAGATAAATATAAATCTTTTTAAATGTGTTTTTTTAATTTAAATTATGATTAAATTGTATGCATATGAAAACCAGAGAGATCCAAATTAATTTGGGTTATGTTATTATAAATCTCCAGCTATTGTTTCTGTTATGTACTGCAGTATAAAATCCTGCCTAATTTTGAGTAAGCAAGAGTATATTTGAGTTAATTTTAACTCCTAATCTGGCATGCCCTACTTTGTATATTTCTGCAAATATATAATAATGTGAAATGGTTTGGATCCATAATATTTTTATTTTGGAACCTTTGCAACTTTGCCAAACCCTTGTTGTTATGGCTTCTAGAATGTTGATTTCTTGCCTCTTATCTTTTGAAAGAAAAAAAAGAAATTTCGCTTGTTGGCATAACGATGGGGTCGTTACATATGGTATCAAAGCGGGTTCAACCCTGTGACTGTGGATCACCATGCTTTTCACTGTAGTAAAACCTTGAGTCTTAACCTAACACTATTTAAAACTTTAACTTTCCCTTGGGATAATCACTGTTAGATGACACCGTAGAGATTCACGGTGAGGTATCATGGATGGAAGTGCGACTCCTCCAGAAGTTTCACACCCTCAGAGTCTGACCCCCAAGGGGAGGAACAAGTCCTTGGGATGGATTCTCTTGTAGTAAGGGATGATGGTGGTCTAACAAGGCCCTTTCGGGTAATTTCAAGGGCCTTCATTCACCATCAGTACTAAGATGATCCCAGGGCACCAATACCCCTAAGGGTCCACAGTGCGCCCTAGCTAGTACCGTTAGCATCCACCGAAAACTTGAGAGAGTTGAGTTCTCGAGTCCACGAGTGTCGTGGACGGCTGTGTCGTCGAGGCATGGTTGTAGAGCAAGGCATTGTGCTTCACACTTCACGATTATGACCTCCATCATGAAGGTCTGCATGGTGGTCCTTCAACTGAGGGGAGTACTCTTTTATGGTGCAAAATGCTCCTGCCACTTTTGAACATGGTCATCGGTGACATGTCACAAGATCTGTTCGAGAGATGGTTACAGAAGAGGTATCTTTCTAAGGAATTTGTTGAGCATCAGCTCAACGAGTTCGACGCCTTGCGACAAGGTGGTCATACAGTGCCCGAGTACGAGGCTTGTTTTTGGAGTTGTTTCGATCTGCTCCACAACCTTACCAAGGAACTTAAGGTCAACAAGTTTGTGTTGACCTTAGCATTAGGATTCATCTTCTACTTCAGGTACCAAGATTACTGGACTGAAGAAGGTGTGTGGGGTTGTGGGGAGCCACATCACCAACTTTATTGCCTAGAGGAAGTGGTCGAAACATCTAGATTAGTCGGACCCACTACCGTGGGAGTTGGGAAAGGCCCATCGGGTTCTTGTAGTGGTGACTAACCACTAGGTAGAGCACCCGTCAACTGTTCTCTAGACGTTAGGTAGCGTCACTAACCAAACCCTTAGACTTGATAGATCCTAGTGATACCGAGATTTTCATTCCTCGTGCAACACTAAAGGATTAAGGTAAAGGAAATCGAACATGATGAGTTTAGCTTCATAGAGATGGCCTCAGGAGCCAAACAAAAGGTTGGGGGAAGGGTCACAGGTTGTGCCCTTAACCTGGGAGAGCTTGTCACCAGGGCCAACCTAGTGTGTCATCGTGGGGTGCACCAGTTATTTTCATACGAAAGAAGGATGGGTCATGGAGGCTCTGCATTGACTACCATCAATTGAACAAAGCCACGATCAAGAATCAGTATCTGTTGCCGAGAATTGATGATCTGTTCGATCAAATGAAGGGTGCAATGGTGATCTCCAAGATTGATTTGTGATCAGGGTATCACCAGTTACGGATCAAGGAGGATCACATCCCAAAGACCACCTTTAAGACGAGGTTTGGACATTACCAGTTTACTATTTTACGGTTTGGACTAACAAATGCCCCAGGGGTATTTATGAGTTTGATGAATGCAGTGTTCCATGAGTACTTGGACAAGTTCATCCAAGTATTCATTGACGATATTTTGATTTACTCTCGGATGATGGAGGAGCATGACAAGACTTGCGTTTGGTACTAAAGTGTCTGCAAGAGAACAAATGGTATGGGAAGTTGTCCAAGTGCCTTTTTATCAATTGAAGATTCACTACTTAGGGCATCTTATCTTTGACGAAGGTATCTACGTGGATCCAGCTAAGGTCGAGGCTATCATGGAATGGCCTGCACCGACAAATGTCCTAGAAGTGCGTAGCTTAACGGCTTTAACAAGATACTATCGATGGTTTGTCGAGGGATTTTCAAAGATAGAAAATATGATTGTAGAGATTGCAGAAGAAGAACAAGAAGTTTTTTGGGAACGAGAAATGCACGGGAGAATTTTGGAGGCTCAAGGAGTTGTTGAAAACAACACCGATACTAAGGGTCTCAGATATGGATGCAGACTTCTTGGTATGCACTGACACATCCAAGGAAGGCTTAGGCGGAGTCTTGTTGCAAGATGAATGAGTGATCACTTACTTTTTGAGAAAACTGAGAAAGCGTGAGGAGAACTACGCGATGCACGATTTGGAGTTGTTAGCCATCGTACATGCCTTGAAGGTCTGGAGACACTACCTTGTTGGACGAAATTGAACTAAGAACTGACCTTTGTGGACTTCAACACATATTTACACAAAGAGATCTGAACGTGCGAAAATGATGTTGGTCGAAATGTCTTAGCGAGTACGACTTTGAGATTACTTGCATAAAGGGAATCGTGAACTGAGTGGTAGATGCATTAAGTCAGAGACGATGCATATTTTTGGTACTGTCTCTTCAGACGAATCTACGTGAAAAGATTCTAAATTTACAGCGTGATGATGACTGGTACAAAGAGGTCGAGGGTTTTTTTTCGGACAAAACACAATGATGGTACCACGATTTGCAGGATTTTCATTTGATAGCGATGGTTTATTGAGATTTAAAAATCAGATATATGTATCACCGAAGAACGAGTTGAGGATGTTGATCGTGATCGAGGCTCATAGAGCAGTTTACATGGCTCACTCAGGAGTCACGAAGATGAGGGCATAACTTAAACCCTTATTCTTTTGGAAGGGAATGAAGGCAGACATAGTCAACTATGTGGCCATATGTCTAGAATGTCAGTAGATGAAGGCTGAACATAGACACCCAGAAGGATTACTACAGCCACATGCTATTCTAGAATTGAAATGGGAGGTTATTTCGATTTGTTTTATTGTCGAACTGCCACTGACGACAAGGAGACATGACTCAATTTTCATAGTAGTAGACACTTTGACGAAGAGTGCTCACTTTATTCCTGTGCGTATGATGTATCAAGCACCTGACATAGCTAGAGTTTTCATCAGTGAGATTATGAGACTGCATGGCATGCCTAAGAGAATTATATCCGATCAAGGATCAGTGTTTACTGGACGATTTTGGACAAGTTTCCAAGAGGCCTTGGGAACCCAACTTAACTTTAGTACTGCGTACCACCCAGAGACTGACGGGTAGACCGAAAAAATGAACCAAACCTTGGAGGACATGTTGTGCATGTACGTAATGGACCAACAAAAGCGTTGGGAAGAATTCTTGCCACTAGTGGAATTCACTTACAACAACAGTTACTAGAGAAACATTAAGATGGCGCCTTTCAAGTTTCTTTACGGGCGACCTTGTCGAATGCCCTTGAGTTGGGATCGGCTTGAGGATAGGGCCCTAGTGGGACCAGAAGCAATCCAAGAAATGGAAGAGAAAATACAAACAATAAGACAAAGGATTAAAGAAGTGCAGGATCGACATAAGAGTTATGTCGATGTGCATAGTGTCGACCATAGATATGAGGTCGGTGATCAAGTCTTCTTGCAGGTTAAACCGCATAAGAGTTTGATCAAGTTTGGGAGGGGAGATAAACTCTTTCCTAGGTTCGTGGGACCTTTCGAGATTGTGGAGAGAAAGGGTCCCATGGCATATCGACTAGCCTTGCCCGATTCTTTGAGGCGTATGCACGATGTTTTTCATATATCTATTTGAGACATTATATTAGTGATCCTACGCATGTTATTGACATGAGTTCCTTGCAGGTATCGAACAAGGGAGACCTTGCAGCTGAGTCACTCTGCATCTTGGATCATTTCATTCGAAAGCTACAATGTCGAATAATAGAGAAGGTCAAGGTCCAGTGGGACAATTATAGTCCACACTCGACGACCTGGGAGGACGCATATGATATGCGCCAACAGTTTCCATTTTTGTTTGATAGATAGACATATGATACCGTGATACACTTTATTTCGTCATTTATACTGTGAAACTTTAGGATGAAGTTTAGACCAAGAGGGGGTGTATGTAACATCCCGCTCTGGTGCACTGGAACCCCTTGGACTCTGGATCGGAGTGAGGGAGTGTTCCATTGGGGTTTTATAGTTTTATTGTGTTATTAGTGCCTCTGACTGGATGATATGATATGGATATGTTCTGACATGATTTGTTGACGATGTAGGCTGACGATAGCTTTCAGACTAGACTCACATATGGAGTAAAGGGGTCATGCACGACTACCAGAGAGGTTGAGGGAGAGGTGTGGACAACAACCCTGCCACAACCTACTAGCACTCCCGTCTTGGTTCGAACTGTAGTTTAACGATTACCTAGTTCGAGAGGACCCATGATGCCATGAGGGAAGACTGCGACATTCGCTCACGATGATTCTAAGGGGCGCATAATAAGGTGGGGGCCTTATTCCTTAGAATTCCTTAGTCTCCCACAAGTTCATCTAGCGGAGTGTTGACTCTAGGGGTTATTGATGTCTACCAAATCAGTCAAGAGGCGAGTGGCACCCTTAGAGCACCTGGTGCGTCCTGAAGAGCACATCGTACAAGGGAACAGATGAGGCAAGTGGCACCCTTGGAGGACGTAGTGCGTCCTAAAGGGCACATCGCGCAAGGGAACCGATGAGGCAAGTGGCACCCTTGGAGCACCTACTGCATCTTGTAGGGCACGTCGCGTTGTTGATGATAGAGGGAAGAACCTAGATGGCCCTAAGACAAATAACATGTTAAGTAATTTTTAAAAACAAATTCCCTAATTAAAAATCACCCAGTACGAAATTTAAGGCCTAAGTCTAAATTATGCTAGTGGTAAAATTTTGTCTTTGGAAAAAAAAATAGTAATAAAAATAATAAAAATAAAAACAACTTAATTATAATTATGATCTTCGTTAAATCTTGTAACATGAAGGAAGTAATAGATTTAATTTATTCATAAAAAGGGGTAAAATTTTGTTAGATTAAAATTTAAAAGTGAATTAATTATTTTATTACCTTAATAAATTAAAGTATACTAATTAAATAAGAAAAGGGAAAAAGGGTTAATTTCACAGTTGCCTTTTTGAGTTCTAAGTAAAAGGGGAAAGAGGGAAAATAAAAAAAAGTGGAAACTAGGGAAAAGAGGTGACATAAAAAGGGAAAAAGGGGGAACTTAAGGGAAAAAGAAGAAAGTCAACTTAGTAAAGAATCTACCATTTAAGAGCTTCTAATTTTAAACTGAATTAGCAATTTAATAAAAGGGAAAGCTATTAAAACCTCTAGGTGAGTGAGAGAAATAAAGATAATTACTTAATTAAAGAAATTAATTTATGGAGGAATGTAGGGGATGGGGGACACTTGTACGGAGAGGAATTTTTAGGAATTTATTTTTAAAACTTTAATTAAATGAGATTTTATTAAAGAAAGGAAGTTCGAAACTCTATAAAATGAAGGAAGGAGAAGGACGAAAAAATCTTATGTTTGTGTAACGTTACGGTGCAGAAATATCTACTTGACTAATTGACTTGTGGGAGTTGGGATACCCATCTCGGAGAGGAGTGGTAGCTCGGCCTTGCGAGGCGATCTAGGAGCTAGACGAACCTCTGGATAGTGTGTTGCCCCTTTGTGGCTCGAGGGTCTAAGGGGGAAGAAGAGTACCCCTAGCATTGGCTGGGAGATACAAGTGAAGTCTCGACAGTCGGCGAGCAGGAGATGTACGAAGCGCACAGATGTCACTTAGAGCGGATGATCGCACAACGGTACTATCTTTTCATTCTGTATAATAGATGTTGTAGGTTTTTGCTTGGATTTGCATGTTGATTAGGTAAGTAGATTGAATTTTAGATTGATGACTGAACTTTTGTTAGCCTAGCTCAATGATTATTGACTCCCATGGCGTTCATTTTCCCATACGTCTTGACCACCTTCATGTGTTGAGTGAGACCTTCTTTGTTGTTTATCCTTCATCCCTAGCCAACCAGTCCTCGCCTGAGTAGTCAATGAGGAGCCTGATCTATGGTTGTCTCCTTAGCGTTAAAAGACCTATGGATCTCAACATGCTTTTCTGTGCAAGGATGGGGAAATGAAGGATGAACCCATCCGTCGGCTACCTCTGTCATTGGGTCCTTGTGCCTTTTCTGGTTGAGATTTTCTACCATTATCTTTCCTATCCCCTAAATTTGACTCTGAGTCTCAATACACTCCTAGACATTTTAGCTCAGCATTTAAGGCATTCCATGGCAATAATACTCTCGATGTTTTATAAACATGACTGTGTTTGATCTCTGTGTTGTATTTGGGCTCTGCATTTATAACTCTCTACGTGTTTGGTTTATTTTCTCTGCGTTTTGTCTCTACGGCTTTTGAGGAACTTCAGTGCTTGGTTGGGGAATTTGAATACGATTTCATATGATTGGCTATGGTGTAAATTATTGACTCTGTTTTCTTGATATAATGACTGCCATTGTAATATATAGGAACTGCGTTGTTACATTTTAGGGAGGCGTTTTCCAGGTGTCTTACACAATAATTTCCATGTTCTCACTCAACACTCTCATTATTAAACTAAACCATTATTATATTTAAATTTGTGAAATTCCTCTAACTAGACAGCATTGCTACTGTTAAACTCATGAATTATTAGCTAAATTATAGCAGTCGATTTAAATTTGATGGATAGCGATAGCATGCAGTGATTTAGCGGCAACGGTGGTGTTTGGTGGGAATTTTTTTTTACTGTGTAGGGATAGTGTGAAAGGGCATTTTTTCCATGCGAGTGGTGTGGTTTTTTGCTAGGTGGGGTTTTATTAACAACAATGATTTTCCTTTTGTTGAGTCTTGGTTCAATGTTTATGATGGTTAAAACTTGATTGTGTTGCCACCCCTTGGATCCTTATTATTGTTCTAATCCTTAACGGCATTGCGGTTGGAATGACCCGAATTTTTTCCGTGATTAGATGACTGTGATTTTTCTTTAAAACCATTCGGCCTTGAGAATGCAGTTGCTGCCTGGCGATTTACCTGTAGATGACTGCGTTTTTTCTTTTAAACTACTGCTAAACATGCCTTGGTCTCCTGGTGAAATTGCCATTTATTTCTTTTAGAACGGAAATCAGGTATTTTGTGTGACTCTGGTTTTGCTGTGTAATGACAGCGTTAATGATGTAGGTTGCGACTAACCTTCAAGTCTGTTAGCATTAATTATTGTAGACAGGTGGGAATTTTATAGCATGACTGTGGTTGCCGAAAGTCTTTAGCATTGAGTTTTTTCCCTTACCATCGATACCCCTATTTTTAAATTTTAAAAACGATAATCTACCCTTTCCTCAGTCAGTGAATTACCATTGGATGTGAGTCACGCCTTTTTCCCATCCCTTGGACAGCGCTGAGCTTGTCAGGATTGACACCAACCTTCTTAAATGTCTTCGGTTTACTTCTGTTAAATGTATTGTCTTCGGTTTACTTCTACATGGCGGACGGTAGTGCGACCCTCCACTGAGAATCATGGCAGCAAAGGCAAGTAATGTCAAATCCCCATATTCCTTTCATTGGCAAACGCCATGAATCACGCTGGGCAGACTCGACTTAGTTTTTCGGATTCAAGATCATATGGCCGTTGGATATGTCTGTAGGTTGAATTGCTGGTGGAAGGTTATTGGGCAATAGGAATAACATTTTTGTGAAAGATATGAATGGACATGCGTAAACTTGTTTGTTTAAAAATGGGTTTAGATGAATTTATAATGAAGTTAATGCTTTATTTTAGTTTTTGGTGAGTTTTTTTTTATTTTAATTAGGATTGTTACAGATCTTTGGAATTATATGTTTAAATTATTAAAATTGTAATATGCAGTTGTTGAATGATATTTAGAGTTTACTATTACAATTTATAAGGTGGGAAGAGATAGGGTAAAGAACGTATATTTCTATAAACCTTACCAATCAAATAGTTGAGTGTCTGATTTAGCTGTGATCTATTTAGATTATTATTATTATAACAAAATTGTAGAGTAAAAATAAGTAAAAATTACAATACCTATTTTATTATCAATTATTGTTTATCATGTATTGAGAGCCCAATTAAAAAAAAATGATGAGTGATGTACATGTTATTCTTTATTTAAAAAAACAAAAAAATAGAACCTTTTCAATTTTTCTATGTTTTCCCTTATTTTATTTTAGTTTTTTTTTATATTTTGTTGAAAGAGAAGTCGTGATCCGTGATTATAAGTGAAGAATGGAAGATCAGAATTCTAAAAAAATCATTTTCTTATAAAATATAAATTTCATAAATTTCTATATAACATCAAATTCTTATAAAGAAAGATAAATATAAACCTTTTTAAATGTGTTTTTTTTTTAATTTAAATTATGATTAAATTTTATGCATATGAAAATCGGAGAGATCCAAATTAATTTGGGTTATGTTATTATAAATTTCTAGCTATTGTTTTTGTTATGTACTACAGTATAAAATGCTCCCTAATTTTGAGTAACCAGCAATATATCTGAGTTAATTTTAACTCCTAATCTGGCATGCCCTACTTTGTATATTTTTGCAAATATATAATAATGTGAAATGGTTTGATTCCATTATATTTTTATTTTGGAACCTTTGCAACTTTGTTAAACCCTTGTTGTTATGGTTTCTAGAATATTGATTTCTTGCCTCTTATCTCCTGAAACAAAAAAAAAAAATTCCGCTTGTTGGCGTAACGATGGGGTCATTACACTTGTTTCTACAAGGAGGATGGGATAGGGTGTATTTCCTTTAATTTTGAGATTATAGGTTATAAATTTTCTTTGTATTTGCTCTATCTTTCTCCAAGATTAACGAGATAAACTACAGCCCTAGACTTCACATCCATAAAGAATAACAGGTGTAACAAGAGTCTCAAAGAAGAGTTTATTCTTATCCCAGCTCCAAATATTAGTTGATTTACAATTGTTTTCAATCCCATAATAAACTTTCCATTCCCCAATAATCCTTTTCGCAATGCTATAATTCCAATTGAGCTTGTGGTGAATATCAATTCCAAGATATTTGTATGAAGTCACGCCCTCCAAGTTGTTGTTGTCATATAAAAATGTATCATAAGGAATCTTATTGGATTTAATAATCATGACCTTAGTCTTATCAGTATTAACAATCATACCCATATTGGAGCAAAAATCCTTGAGGATTCTTAGTTGGTTTTCAAGATCATGGGGACTCCTTGCCATAAGAACAATATCATCCGCATAAAGAATAAGATTGATGACTATACCAGTGAGAGTAGGGCCAACACAACCTGTTTTTTCCAAGCATTCTTCTAACTTATCAAAGTATATGCCAAAAAGGGTAGGGGACAAGGGACAACCTTCTTTGACTTTGATATTACAGTTAATCTCTTTTGACCAGCCCTCAGTGTTTTTAAAATTAGCAATAATGTTCTCATACATCCTTATTGCAACAGCCCTCAACTCGAGAGGCACTTTTATCTCTTCCAACCTATTCCAAAGGTTTTTCCTAGGAACCATGTCAAAAGCTTTTCTAAAGTCAACAAAACAACAAAAAAGATTGGTTTTAGTATTGCGAAACTCCTCTGTAATGATCCTAAAGGTAACAAGATGTTCCACATTTGAATGATATCTCCTAAACCATGTCTAGTCTTTATCTCTTTTACCGTGACTTTCTAGCCAAATGCTAATCTTCTTTTCCAAAATAATTCCATAAAGCTTGTCTAAAATCGGGCTAATCATAATGGTCCTATAATTAGAGGGAATGTTTTTATCCCCATTTTTAACAATAGGAACAATGAGGCTTTGCGTCGAGGGTTTAGGGAAGCCCTTCCTGACTGTTAAATTGAAGAGCTTGTGTATGTGAGGGATAAGAATTGGCCCTCCGATTTTAAAAATTTCATCTTGGTAGCCTTCAATGTACTTAGCTTTCCCATTTGTGAGCCTCTTAACCCCAAACTCTATGTCCTCTAAAGAAAAAAAAAATTCTTTTGTAGGGACAATAGGAATGGTTTCCATGGCATTAGGGAACTCGTAAAAACTTTTAAGTTAGGAATTCCATTCCGTTAAGGGAATCCTATTATTTTCTTTAGTATTGCATTTTAGAATTTGGCTCCAGAACTTCTTAGGATCCAACATGTATAGTTATGAAAGTTGCACTTTCCTTTTATTGATATAATATCCATTTTTCCTGTTAATTAGGGCTTTGTACATATTGATCGTATCTAGTTTTAAGGGCTCATTAGAAGCATCACCAATGGCTTTCCTAGAAATTTTACATTCTTTATCATACCAAGATTTGGTTGTTCTATTATTCTTTTTATGGGACACCTCGAAAGAGAACTTCTTAATAGAAGTGGAAAGGGTAGTTGTAAAATTATGATAGAGTTCTTCAATGGTGTCCTTATAAGTTAGGAGGTTTAACTTACTATTTAAATACTTTAATAAAATGTTAACTTTATTTTTGTAAAAGCGCAAGTTCCTTTGATTATCGGAATTCTCTTCAATGGTGTTCCTATGCATGGAAAATTTTAGAGTTAGGGTTAAAGGTTTATGATCAGAGTCAGGCTCATGGTCATTTAAAAGGTCAAAAGTTGTTATTTGGTTGGAAACAGACATATCATATATCACATAATGTACAACACTACTACCTAGCCCATGAATACAGGTTATTTGGTTGGATTTTGGCCACTTCATTACTCCATTGGAAATTATTAGGTCTTGAGAGCTAGAAAGCTTGACCAACTTAGTACCAAACAA
>ML779926.1:125284-139980 GCA_009831015.1 Picea engelmannii | reverse complement strand
GCAACCATGAGACTCTATATGGACTCGGATGTGCAGTTGTCTCCAGCTCCAATTTCTCCACCATATATGTGGATACTAAGTTATCAGTGCTCCCACTGTAAATTATCACCTTGCATACCCTATCTTTAGTCTTGCAAGTAGTTCTGAACAAAATATTCCTCTGCACTGGTTTTTTAACCTCTCGCTCTGGCTTCAAGAGGACCTTCTTCATCATCAGATATTTCCCATCTTCCACACCTTCTAATTCAACATTCCTCTTCTGCAGTTCCAAAATGTGAGATTCACCTCCTCCTTCTTTATTTCTCTCAGGGCATTCCCAAAACATGTTTCATGTCTTTCCCCATGCATAACACTTCACCTCTCCTCCTCTACCCTTGCCTCTTCCTCTTCCTCGAGGAAAAGAATTCCTTCCAACATATTGTCTCCCTCAGGAACTTCCTCCTCTTTCTGAGTGATTGTGTGGTTTTCTAGTCTCAACCCTGGGCTTCTATGCCTTATCATGGAAAATTCCCTTACCTCTATTTAGACTCCTTCCTCTACTTCATTGGATCTATTGTTTGGCCAACTTGTCATCTACCTTCAGTGCAATATGATAAGAATACTCCACTATCCTCATTGTCATCATGTTGATTTCATCCCGGATTTCATAAATCAGGCTATTTATATACCTAGAAACATTTTCATCATATTTTTCTCTATGTCCAGCCCTGATGTTCGACTTGTAAAACTCCTCTGTGTACTCTTTCACTGTCATTCCCTTCTATCTCAGGTTCTACAAATTCCTAAATGGATTTATCTAGTAGTCATTGGGTATGAATTTAGCCTTCATCTTGGCTACCATTATGTCCCAATTCTTGATCTTTTGTTTTCCTTTGCATCTTCTATCAACCTGTAGTTCATCCCACAATAGCGTTGCATGTCCTTTTAATATGGTGACAACATGTTTCACCTTATTCGCCTCATCGATGTCTTCATAATCAAAGTACTTCTCCATTGATCTTATCCAATCCAACAATTATTCAGCATCTAGATTTACTTCATACATCAGGATGTCTATCTTTGCTCCAGCTCCCAACTTGACAACCTCTTTCAGCAAGAGTTCTTATGCAGCATCTTCTCCTGCAGCTTCTTCAACTTCCATTTTCTTGCTCTATGCATCACTGACGTCTCCAGCATTAGGTTCTCTCCTTTGTGTTGTCTCCATAGCATCCAACCTTGCATGAAGTTCTCTCATCTCCCTTTCCATAGCTCAATTTTGTACAAGTAGCTCTGCACATCTTTTAGGAGGAATCGTGCTAACCTTTTCTTCACATGGATCATAATTTGAGGCTCTGATACCACTCCAGCGCAACCCCCTCCACTCCTTGGGGTTTCTTAACCTCTCGGTCAAGGATCTTCATGAATTAGCTTAGCCAAATTATCTCCTCGAGACCCTACTATCCCCTAAATCTATTTAACACAGGCCCTTTATCATGTTATACACAGGTCATATGGAACCCATGGGCCCTTTTCTTAGCGCTCTTTAAAATTTTAAAACTAACGGGTGATAGATCCTTGTGTTAGCCCCTCTCCACATGCAACCTCAAGCTATGACCTGGGGCTAAACCTCCTAAATAACTTCACAACTTTGGGCTTCAGATGTTTTGGAAAAAGTCACAACATTTTTTCCCTAAACCTGAACCACAAACTCACCCGAATGATCAATGGTTCTCCCATATCTGACAACCAACAGTTGTGATCCGCTTTGAAATTCAGTGTTCGGGAGTTTTGAATGTTCCAACACCTTTTTCTCCTGAAGTGCTTCACACCCAAAGCTACATATCATGCGCCACATGCTCACCTCGATCAATGGCTGAGATTCTCCCTTCACTCCACTTTGGATGACCGATAGTCAACTCTCCTCTGTGCTTGGTCTTTCAGAGTGTCATTTCTATGGCATGGATCTCCGCACTCCACGTGTCCTCTACTCATCAATGACTCTTGTTGATTTCATCCTTCAAGACTTGCGACCTTCAGGATTTCACTCTTTTGTTTCTCCCAGTTATGGATATGATGCCAAGTCTTCAGATGAACAATAGCTGAAATTTTCCTTCTGTGATCTGACAACACGTTTCCACCTCATATCAACGACCATGATCTCCTTTACTAATACAGCCTTCGATATTTTTGGTTATTCCACCTGGCATTTCCTTCGAATAAATCTTTCTCCGAAGTTTTTGGATCTCTGCCACATATCCTCACTGCAACCAACAACTAGGATCACTTTGCTCTTCGTGACTTCGGCATAAAACATTGTTTGTTCCACGCAATTTCTCTAAATCTCTTCCTCCTAAACTTTCTTATCCACTACCACGTATCCTCCTCACAATCAACGGATAGTATTACTTCATGAATTGAGGAATTCGACGATCCCCACTCTTCAAACACTTCAAAACATCTAAACCACGAAGTGTTAAAGGACACCACGACTAGCCTCCATGCAACTCTCCTAGATATGATGATCTAGAACGATCCTGCTTCCTCCTGAATAGATTTTGCTCATTAGTTTATGAAATCTTAAAGGGCTCCTCCCTATTGAAGGATTCTCCCCCCGCTATCTCTTTTGAACTTGTTCCTCCTTCGAACTTTTATTCCTTAGATCGTTTTCTTTGACACTTAGAAAAAATTGACCCTACGCATGCCTTGCAATAGGTCTTCCTCCATGACTTAGCTTCTTTGTGGGAGACTGTGCACACCTTGCACCAATTCTTACACTCTTTTGCAAATACTCTTAAGTTACTCCTCCTGAGCTTCTGAGTCAAAAGACTCTGTCAATGCACTTCTTGCGAATAATATGCACTCCTTGCATACAAATCTCCAAGTTATATCTCCTGAGCTTCTGAGTCGATCTTGACTCTCTCAATGCACTCCTTGTGGACAATATGCACTCCGTGCATAAGCTCATAGAAGAGAAACAATTGAAATGTATCTAATATCTCACAGATTCATACATTCAATAGTGTACTTCATGTATACATGAGAACAAGTAATAACAAAGAAAATAATTTAAATAGAAAGCCTACCATTCATTCAAATAGACACAGTACAACAACACCGGACACTTTGGATCAATCTTCTCTATTATATTCATTCAAATGATATATACATGGAAACAACTCTAATAAGATTCAACAACAATAACATTCAACAGTCTTCAACTAAATTCCAGCAGCCTCATTTGGGCATACAATACATACATTTATACAAGAGGGCTCATAGAGTTTTCCCTATGACTACCTTAGAGCTATCCTATCGAAATAAAATATTTCAACTACTAAGGATTTATTACAATAATATTTGAGACAGACAGATAAGAGCAAATGTTGATCTGTACTGCAATCAACTAGATTAAAGGAAATATGATTTTCATCAATCTCATGCGATCATTAAGCCTCCAAATATTTAAGATCTTTTTTAATTACAATCCATTCAAAAATATTTACATGATACGCCAACTTTTAAAATCAAAATTATTTCAAAAGGCATGCTAGGGCGTTGAGTTGTCTTCCATGTGTGCTTTGATGACAATGCTCCTACATCATTGTTTCACTGGCCTACTTAGCATCGGAATGGATGTGGACGAGCCCTCTAATTTCCCAATAAATGGAGTCGACAAAGCTTCATCAATGAGTGGACAGTACTAATTTTCCTCTTCCATGTTAGTATCCAGACCCAACGTCTCATCAAAGTGGGTAGTCTGAGGAGGATACTTGTGTGGCTCACTGTCAGGGACACCATCATTTCTTCTTCGGCCAACAAGGTAGCATAGATATGATGGGCCTCTGTGAGAGAGACCATGCTCATGAGGCATGATTCCAATGTTAAGGGCATGGAGCTGTAGGTGGGAAAAAAGAAACTAGAGTTGATCACATCTGTATTTCCCCAGAGGAGAATCCAAATGCATCAACAAATCCCGAAAGAGAAACATGACAAGAAAATTGGAAAGGTGTATATAAATAATCATGTTTCAGTGCATTAAGGGAGTAGTTACAGCAAAGGTGACATCATCCTCTATGGTACGCTTCCTCATTAAGCTTGGCAGCATCCTGAACCAATGAACCTAAATTCACATGGGGTGAGAACCCCCATCAACAATGCCCTACATTGAATACATCCTCGTGAAGGGAAGCCAAGAGGAGAGGTGGAAAGTAGGGGTTGGATTTATGTGCATGGTCATGCACGTTGCACCTCATCTAAGGAGTTGTGATGTGAGTCTACAAAGGCTAGGAATTGTTGGAAAATGGGTGGAACTGGGAAATAATTACCATCAAGGAGGATTCCACTTTTTTTTCTGCTCTACAAACATGATAAGGGATAAGGATGAGGTCATGATAAAGAAGGGACTTGAAGAGTTTGAGTGAGTTGAGGAGGTTCCAGCTAGGAGATAGTTTGGTTGGGTTAGAGCCATGGATGATTCTAGTAACAAGAGAAATAATGAGCTGACAGTCTCCCTCTATGATGATCTAATTTAAACCTAGGAGTGAAGCTAGCTGAATTCCATGAATTAGGCCCCATAAATCTATTCAATTATTGGTATCAAACCCAAAGTTTCAAGCCAAAATGTGACTGATAATACCATCATTTTTTTTATGATCACAACCCCGAAGCCTGCAGATCCTGGGTTTCCCTTAGAATCCCCATCAAAGTTCATCTTGAAGAAACCTGGAGGGGGGAATTACCAAATGTTGGGGTTTTGCAAGGCCATTGTTCAAATATGGGAACTGGAAGGAGAAGTAATGGGATCAATGTTTAGATGCCACTTGGAAAGAGTGATACTCTCAGTGGGATCACAATTTATATCCTCAGCATTCCATTGTTTTCATCTCAATGTCTCTTGAATGTTGTTGAAAATATTGGACCAAACAAAATCCATTGAGGAAGTCTTAAAATGGAAGATTCACCTATTACGTTCCTTCCATATTTGTTAGACCAAAAAACCTAGAATAAACTACCAAATCCTGTTGAGGATAGGATTTTTATAGGAATCCATTCTCCATCATTCTATAGATTGGATAATCCTATCTTCTGAATGGTCCATATTCCTCATAATGATAGCTACCTTATCTCAAAGTTCCAAACTAAAAGGACATCAGTTCATTAAGTTATCCAATGATTCCTCCTGTTGCATACAAAGAGGACAAGTTGAGGGTCCAATAAATCCTTTTTTCCTTAAGTTGTCCCAACTGAGGCTACGATTATTTTCTAGAAGCCAAAGAAAGGTTGAGAGATTAAACATTAACATGGTATCAGAGCCAACCTGAAGGAAGCATATTTCGCAAGAGAAAAACATCATTGTTGTTGTACATGCAAATTAGGGTTTTTCAAAAGTGAATCTTTTCAGCTCCAAAATCACTTAGAAAGTTGCGCCCTCCCCCAAGGATCATTTTGGCATCATCAGTGCACCTTTTCAGTGGTTGGCTCTCTTAGAAAGTGAAACCCTAGTTTCACAAAGTACCAAAATTACTAGAAGTACCAGAAGTACCAGAGTACCAAAGGTACCAGAAACACTAATCCAGAAATCCGCAGATCAGATTTGAAGTAGTAAAAGTTGGATTTTTAGAAATCTCACTGCACCAGCTAACTCGCCTCAGCTCAACGCATCTATCCCCTGGATCAGAATTTTAAAATTCAAAGTTTGAAAAATTAGGGTTTTCTCATAAAACACTAAAGTTGCAGTACGAGTTTCAGTAGCAGTCGTACTACCAGTGGCAGTCACCCTTGCAGTTTTCTTAAGAGTTGGTAATTATAAACACTGCTACCAGATGGAGACACTATCTGCAAATTCTATCAGAGGTATGTACTCACATATGTTTAATGGTTAAACCCTAAAGAGTATCTGCAGGAGAAGGGATCTCTTGGCATAAATCTAGAAGGATCTCAAGATCCAACACATTCAGAGGAATGATGCAACCCATGTGTGATTATTCTGATATGCATCTATTTGTCATGACATTATCTTGATTAGTGTTGCATGTTGAATCTATGATCAAATTATTAGAAGGATTAAAAATTGATCATAGAGCTTATCCTCTAACCTAACCTTCTGTCAAGATAGCGTATTGTCTTAGCACAACAGACAGGTTGAAGAAAGCACTCATCACTTGAGTGAAGGAGACTTGGAAGAAAAGAAAGCACCTATTCTTGAGGACAAGGCTCCAGGTTTGATTAATCAAGATTAAAAAGTACACATGACAAGTTGATGATTATAGTTGAGATAGAAGTCGTCGTAAAGTATTATACTTGATAGCATGTGAGCTTATAGAGGTAAATACTTTGCCTGATACAACTAACACCTCCTCTAGGAGAAACCACGTGTATTAGTTTCAGGTTGTCATGAAAGAATGCTTGGTTGCAACACTATGAGAGTATTGACCTCATTTTGTATTGTATTCCTGACCTTTAATCTTTGCTTCAGATAAATTTTAAGTGATAGATCTAAAGGAGCTAATGTGATGATTATTTGTGCTATTGCTTTATATTATCAGAGGGATATTATTCTTGCTTGTTGTTTTGTTGACCTTGCTCTAGGTCACATGTAATAACCCTTAGGAAGCTATAGTGAAGGTTGCAGAAGGAAACGTGCTAAAGAAGAGACCATAAATGAAGCAATCATCATTGGAAGAGAAGAAGGTGACTTGCAGGAGCTAAAGGGTCACTCAGAAGCTGCCATGACCCATGTCATTGAAGAATCTTGACATAGAATATTAGCTCACATCAACTAGAAGGCACTACCATACATATGCAAAGAGGTCACAGGTTTACCAGAACTCATAGGTGACCATGAAGGCATATGCAATGGATGTGCACAAGGGAAGAACATAAAGAACCTGTTTCTGAAGAGGGACAACAAGGCAGAAGGAGTCCTAGAACTCATTCATTCAGATGTATGTGTCCCAATGCCATCATCCTCCATTAGTGGGTATGTATACTATGTATCATTTATTGCTGATTATTCTCATAAAGACTTGGATATATTTGAAGTGTTCAGGAAGTTTAATGAATTCAAAGCCTTGATAAAAAAGCTTTCTGTAAGCAAGACTAAGACACTCAGGTCAGATAATGGAGGAGAATATACCTCAAAAGAGTTCATGAACTCCTGCAAAGATGTTGGGATCAAGATACCCAACAAAATGGTGTAGATGAATGGAAGAATAGAACCATACTAGAACCTGTGAAGACTATGATCCATGATCAAGATCTTCCTATGTGCTTATGGGCAGAAGCAACAATGGCAATTGTTTATGTGCAGAACCGATTGCCCCATAGTGCACTTGGGCTCAAGACACCAGAAGAGATATTCACCGGAAAGAAGCCATACGTAAGCCATCTCAAAATATTTGGTTGTCCAGTGTTTATTCATATACCTAAAGAAAAGAGAAACAAGCTGGACCCTTCAGGAAAGAAGAGAATATTTGTGGGATACTGTGAGGTCTCCAAGGCCTTCAGAATCTATATACCAAGTCAAAATCACATTGAGATCAACATGGATGTGACCTTTGATGAATATGTAGCGCTCAAGAAATCTAAATTGTGTCAGCTTTAAGTGGTATATGAAGAGGAACCCGTAATCCCCAATACCACAATGAGGGAGGTTCCCAAAGCTACAGAACCAGTGAGGGAAGTCGTAACTTCCCCTGATGAGGAACTTCTAGAAGACCATGATATAGTAGAAGTACAAGAACATCCTCAGATGATGATCCTCCATAAAATAAGGCCAGCTTGGACTAGAGAGCTTATTCAAGATGGAGAGAAGTATGGTGTTCCCCAAGGAACCACGAGACAGATGAAAAGACCAAAGCCATTCTCCAATTATATGGATTTGATGTATGATCTCTTAGAAGAGGAGCCTACCTACTTTGAAGAAGTCATTCAGAGAAAAGAATGGGAAGATGACATGAAAGAGGATCTTCCGTAACCAAGGGAAGTACATGGTCAAAATATTAAAGAGATTCGATATGTTGGAATGCAAGCCCATGAATACACCCATGGAAGAGAAGTTGAAGTTGTTGGTCGATACGTCGTCAGAATTGATTGATGCCACACTGTATAGATAGATTATTGGATCATTGATGTAACATGTTTACCTAGTGGATGAAAAACATGTGATGAGGTACCTCAAAGGTACGATAAATTATGGTCTCAACTATGATGGAGATCATGATTTCACATTGAGTGGATATACTGATGCAGATTGGGAAGGAAGTGTTTCTGATAGGAAAAGCAGTTCAGGATGTTGTTTCAGTTTGGGATCAGCTATGATCTCATGGCAGAGTAGGAAGCAATCTAGTATTGCTCTCAGCAGAGTGGAAGCAGAATACATTGTTGAATGTTCTACTAGCTTCGAAGCTATATGGCTTCAAAAGTTGTTGACTGGCCTATTTGATTTGGAGATGAGAGAAACTGTGATTCTATGTGAAAACCAGAGCTGCATAAAGATGACAAGAGAATATTGTATTCCACAACAGGTCGAAGCACATAGAGATCTGCTATCATTACATCTGTGACATGGTACAAAGAGGAGCCTTGAAGGAAAGGAC
This sequence comes from Picea engelmannii, assembly GCA_009831015.1. Classification (NCBI taxonomy): domain Eukaryota; kingdom Viridiplantae; phylum Streptophyta; class Pinopsida; order Pinales; family Pinaceae; genus Picea; species Picea engelmannii. The sequence goes on along the minus strand of ML779926.1, from coordinate 131,404 downwards.
CTTCTGATATAAGATTGGCATAGTCCAAAAGGACCTTCCTCGAAAGGGGGAGTAGATATGATGATGTTCCTTGCTTCTGACCTAGCTGTCAAACATAAAACAAGATGTAATGTGTTCCTTGCTTCTGACCTAGTTGTCAGATGTAAAGAAAGATGTTCCCTTCTTTTGACCTCATTGTTAGATGTAAATAAAGATGACTCCTTGCTTCTGAACTCGCCGTTAGACGTAAAGCAAGATGATGTGTATGTTCCTTGCTTCTGACCTCGTTGTTAGACGTAAAGCAAGATGACTCCTTGATTCTAGCCTCTCTCTTAGATGTAAAGCAAGATGATGTGTGTGTTCCTTGCTTCTGACCTCACTATTAGATGTAAAGCAAGATGACTCCTTGCTTCTGACCTCATTGTTAGACGTAAAGCAAGATGATGTGTGTGTTCCTTGCTTCTGACCTCACTGTTAGATGTAAAGCAAGATGGCTCCTTTCTTCTGACCTCATTGTTAGACGTAAAGCAAGATGATGTGTGTGTTCCTTGCTTCTGACCTCGCTATTAGACATAAAGTAATATGAATCCTTGCTTCTGACCTAGTTGTTAGATGTAAAGCAATATGATGTGTTCCTTGCTTCTGACCCAGTTGTTAGACATAGAGCAAGATGATGTATACCTTTCTTCTGACCTAGTTGTTAGACATAAAGCAAGATGTGACTTACACATAGCTACCAACTTAACAGCTGTGACATAGAGCCAGTTTAGTACTATGATGGGCTAGCCTAGTGTTGTGATGAGGTATCACTTTATACTAATACATATTGATGCAGATGATGATGGCATTCCTTTGAGAATGATGATCTTGCTGTTGAAGAAAACTTCCAATGATTTATAGATACACTAGCCAAGATGATATTGATGATGTTTTCCTCCCATTTGATGTTGTTGATGATGTTTTCCTCTCTCTCTCACACGATGCTACTAAAGAATACCCTTCTTGTTAAAGGGGTAGTGTTCAAATATTGCAACTGCAAAGAGTATTCTTATTATTATTGATATATTATTCATAGGATCAATCCCCATTGTGGATTGATCATGTCGGTTATTGTAATAGGACCAAATCCCATTTTGTGGATTGGTCAACAGACAATTATAATAGGCAGAATAAGAAGTCATCCCTAATAGTTAATGAGAAGACCCAGAAATATAATAAAAGTGGGTTTACCCACCCAGTTTGAGAAGTCGGCCCTGCTAGTGAAGAGACACTTCACATGTGCTAGACTTGTATAAATAAAGGAGGCTAGCACCTCATTTGGACATAACTCACTTGCTTAGTTTGAGAGACAAGTTATGATCTGTTACCGACAAAGGAAAGAGAGAGTGGCACATATCTTGGGAGAGGACTTTCTGTTTTAGCATAGAGATCTCTTGGCATTGTATTGGCTATCTATATTAAGGAAGTTTTGCTAGGTTTTCTTCCCCAAGAGGGTTTCCGAGGATAAATTTTGTGTCTCTTGTGATTGTGTATTTCTCAGTGATCTTGGATTATCCTATTGTTATCTAATGAAATGAAAACATCTGTAATAATGGCTTAAACATTAACAAAAGCATACCTAATGGATTTCCTAGCAATTTTACATTCTTTATCATACCAAGGGTTGGTTGTTCTATTATTCTTTTTATAGGACACCTCGAAAGAGAACTCGTTAATAGAAATGGAAAGGGTAGTTGTAAAATTATGATAGAGTTCTTCAATGGTGTTCTTATAAGTTAGGAGGTTTAATTTACTATTTAAATCCTTTAATAAAAATTCAACTTTACTTTTGTAAAAGCGCAAATTCCTTTGATTATTAGAATTCTCTTCAATGGTGTTCCTATGCATGGAAAATTTTGGATTTAGGGTTAAAGGTTTATGATCAAAGTCAGGCTCATGGTCATTTAAAAGGTCAAAATTTGTTATTTGGTTGGAAACGGGGATATCATATATCACATAATCTACAACACTACTACCTAGCCCATGAATACAAGTTATTTGGTTGGATTTTGGCCACTTCATTACTCCATTGCAAATTATTAGGCTTTGAGAGCTGCAAAGCTTGACCAATTTAGTACCAAACAAATTCTCAATTAGGTCTTGAGAGCTTGTTTTGTAGCTATTATGTAAAACAAGGTCCTCATATAGCCATAAAGGATTATGGTTGGAGTCATTACTTAAAAGAGTAGCTTGTTTAGTCGCAGTATTAGCATTAAAGTATCCTAGCACGGGGATATTACCTTCATTTTTCAAATTATAAATATCTTGTTCTAAATTATTATAGGGACAATTTTTATCTAGATTAATTTTTTTTATAAAAAGTAGAATTAATAGGTGCAAAATAAAAAATTGCTATATATATCTTCTTAGCATTGGTGTCTGAAATTTCTATCCAAATGTATTAATTAAGAGGATCAATTTTGTGAAGTTGAATATGAGGAGAAATGTTTTTTCTAATATAACAAGCTATGCCTCCTATCCCTCTACAGTGGAATTTTTTGTTCCATGTTGACCACAAGACAAATCCTTCCATGTTAGGGACCTTAGACTCCTCGTGCTCCCAAGTTTCATCTAGACAGATAATATCAATATCACTCGGGATCCAACTTATCATAGGACCTTTGGGCCATGGAAAGCCACGACAATTCCAAAAAAGGATCTCAGGTGTCCCAAATTCCTATTTATTATTATCCTTCTCATCTCTATCTTTAACAATAGATTTTTTATTTCTAATTATTGTCTATTTTCCTTCCTTGCTGGCTTCTTTTACCTTTTGAACTTCCTTCCTTAATTCAGCTTGGTCTTCGGGAATGAGGTCTTCATTTATAAATATTCTTGACCCTTTTTTAAGCTTGGAGATTTACTAAGTATGTTATATTTATGGTCATTACAACTTACTTTGACACAGATCAACCTATCTTTCTGATCAATTATTTTTCCTAGCCTCTTTGCTTCTATGAGGTAAGTTGTATCAATTTGTGATTTATTTTTTAATTCTTCTTTTACTATTGCTAGTATATCCTCCTCTTGATGTTATTTTATACCAAAAATTATGAAGTTCAAGGATATTTTGTTACACTCATGGTCAAATTCAATTAGCTTATTCATTTCCTCTTTGATAGGTTTGATATCCAATTTGTTTTCCATATTAGTGAGGGTCAAATTGTTGGTTAGTTTTTCTTCTATCTCTTTAATCCTATCTCTCAAGTTCTGATTTTCTTCAACCCCTCCTTCTTGGGTTGATTGTTTATGTTTTTCTATTTTCATTTCTTGAATTCTATCCTTCATTGTCTGCAATTCACTCTTGAACCCTAAGAATCTATCCTCTATTTGAGTTTGAATGGTATATTTAATTTTTTTTTATCAATCATTGCCTCTAGCTCTATTTGGAGTTTTACATCTCCTTCTTCGCTCCTTTTTTCTAATTTTTCTAACTCGCATCTCTCTCTTCCCTTTTTTTTTCTATTGATTCCATATAATCATAAAAGATCTCTAGGGTGATTTTGGGGCGCCTCCCCTTGTTAGGATGATTTTTTGGAATAGGTGGTGGAGTGCTCATATTGAAAAGAAGAGATAAAATATGTAACAATTATTATTATGGATTGACTTTATCTCTCAAGTCAACTTTTACTTCTGAAACCTAAAATAAAATAAATAAATAAAATATATTTAAATCTCTTTATATAAAATTAAAATTGAATCAAAGTAAAAAGTGACTCGCCTCATTTGAGATGTCTAAATGCTCAACCCTTTAATGAAGCCAAAAATAATTTCTAAAAATGGCAGAGAAGTCCAAAGAAACTACACATATTATTCTCGATAAAACAGGTAAAAACTAAAGAGATTATTCTTGTTCAAAACCCTAGATATATAATATTAGAAATAAAATATCTCCTGAAAAAATAAATAAATAAATAAATAGAGAAGTATTATTCCCATTCAAAACCCTAGATATATAATCATAGAAATAAAATATCTACTTTAAAAAAAATAAAGAAAAAAGTATTATTTGAGTTGGAGACATATAATTTCAAAACAGCAAAGTCCAAACTATGGAGAAATATTAATTTCAAAAACACAGAGAATTACTCTAAGCTACTTTCAAATACAGTTACTAGCCACAAGATCAAAACCAAAAATAATTCCACGAGGACACAAACAACAGACCACAATGTATACCAATAGGTTAAATAGGTAAAGAGTAGCGACTCAAGGATACAGTGGGAAAACCTCATCTACAGCGGGTACCAAAATAGAAATATGTAGACTTCGAACATTATCATCGGGAGCAAAGGGGGCCATTAAAATCAGAGTAAGGGTTACAAGAAGTAAAAGTTTTCATCTTAACCAAACCTTGAACTCTAGTTTCAAATTTAAGATATGATAGGTCTCTTGGAAACTTACCAGGAAGTCTTTTGTGTCATTGGCTTCACCAAAATTTGATTGCAAAGGTGGTATCCCTTCTCTGTTGAGGAATGAATAATGTAGAACCCTCCCCTTCGAAGTCACAATGGCAAGAGAGGAACTGCCTAACCCTAAGAGGAAACGAGTACTACTCATATTAAACACTAAAGGTACAAGACATGTGCTAGGGAAAAGTTGGCACATCAGGATTGGGAGTGGCAGGTGGGACAACCATACTCCTCCTGGAAGATACTTCTCTCTCCCTTACCAATGAATATGCAAAGTTAATAGCAGTCATTTCGTGACTGTCCAAGTGGAACTAGCCAGTCGCTAACCTTCTGTCGAGTTAGTTATCATTATGTTACCTCCATCAGTGAGATGAGATTTAGTTACAATGTAGTCATGCAGAGAATTGTGCGGGATTGGTTTGGTTTTCCAATCATTATGATGGGGAACTAAAAGTGTCATAACCACGATGGAGCCATTAAATAAAATACATTCAAGCGACTCATGAATCGTCATTAATATCATTAACCTATTCCCTTATACGTGTTACATTAAGGATATAAATTCTGATATACATACAGCTAGGTAGGTGTCCTAGTATTAATTCTAAAGGGTATGAACTTGTACACAAAATCTAAAGAGCCCGATATTAACAAGGGATTTAAAACTTGAATCCTATTATATAGGTGGATATATGTATTGTATTGGTGTCTATTTAATAATATATGAGTTGGAGAAGTACTAGTAATCGTTGGGAGCCTTTCTTACAAGTTGTTAAGTTAGTATGGCATAAGGTTTTACTCTTTTACAAGTAGATAACCAGGCTTAAATTAGAGAAAAAATTTAAGTATCCATTCTATCATTTTATTAAACGAAAATACTCGGGATTAATGTACCAAAAAGAAAAAGAAAAAATATGTTAAATTGGAGGTACATTACACTAACCCTATAGTAATCATTAAGGGGGTTGTTAGAAGGTAGAAATGATTTCCTAATGGTCTCATTTACATGCCTAAGGAATTTTGTAAAATTAGATTTATCTGTTTATTTATTTTTCCTTGGAATACCTCACGGGAAACCCCCAAGTATTTCCCCACTTCTTGGATGGTAAACATGGTAAATCATCGTCCTTTCTTACAAGTCCTAACCTCAAGGTGTAACAATATATTCTAACCCAGGACCTCCTCCACTGGGATATTGTCAGGTCTACCTCAAAACCACTTGAGCTAAGCCTTAGGGCTTTGTAAACTTAGATTATTAGGCCAATTCATTCTTCAATAACTAATTGTCTTATAAAAAGGGTTTATCCCACATGAATCATGGAAATTATTCTCATCCACCTCTATGATATATAATCAAGGTGAAGGAGGCCCTACGATAAATATAGATGAAGTGTGCAATGTCATGCATATGTGGGGATGCTCAAGCATTTTAAGATTGGAGAGTTTTTCTAAAGAATAGAAGCCCTGCTTCCATGGATGTTTCTCCATTACGGGGTTTTACCACATAAAATATGTCATCTCTTGTCTCTTTTACTTCTTGTATTCTAATTTGTTGATTTGTCTAATGTTTTGCATAGGAGATTAGACTGGTTAGATTCTTTGGTATATATGTTATAGCATTTTTTATTGATCTAACACATAGAATGTAGATTGTTCTAAGTGTTGAATTCATGCATTATTCTTATCTTAT
>ML779926.1:72139-83799 GCA_009831015.1 Picea engelmannii | reverse complement strand
GAATTCATGCATTATTCTTATCTTATTTGTGCCTTACTGTGGAATGTAGCAACCCTTGAATATGGTGTAGTGTTGTGATATAGTTGGATCACTTTAGCTATGCAACATAGTTACTTGTTCTTGTTTGACATCATTAATGGCATTATTTTTATGATTATTTTAGTGTGCTCTCAACGTGCCTCCTAAGCACTTGTTTACCCCTCTAATGTCTTGCATGGTGTTTGGAGTTCTAGAATTTGGGAAAAAATGGAATTTTGAGGTGGAATATTTGTTCTGATCGTGGTGGTTTCATCAATATTTTCAGTGTTTTGATGTAGTTACAACACTTTAGCTACAAAACTTAGTTACTTCTAGCCTTTTTAGACATTCGTGATGGCATGGTTTTTTATAATTATTTTCGTGTGATGTAAGATATGATATTTGGAGTTTTAGATTTTGGGAAAAATGGAATTTCAACTTTTGTGGCATATGAAAAACCCTTTAACCAAATTCTTTGCCATAGAATATGATACAAACATGCTTACTAACAACAATGAGTAATCAATTATTATTTTTATATGTATGATAAAATAGAATCAGCTTCATAATTTTATAATTGTGATAAATGTTTTATATAAACAAAACAAGTAATGTCTTGGTACTATAAAAAATTGACTATAACATGGGAAGACGTGAACAACACCAATACTATGTTTTACTATTAAATACAAGTTTAAATTAGATTAAAAATTATGATGCAAATGTATTAAAGTAAAACCTTTTTTCCATAACTTAAAACTCATAATCATAAACATTTATCATTAATTTTTAATACAGAATCCTAAACTTATTTTATTAAAATTTTCAATGTTATTCATTATTGGTGTCAACCTTAAACTTTTAATAACTTTAACGTATAATTTTAAGCATCTTTTTGCAAAATTATAATTGTTAGCTTTCACTTTAAAATTTTAATAAATTTAAGAATTGAATAAAAAGAAAATAAATTTGAAAATTTAATTTTTATTAAAACAAAATATCTATATTTTAAAATAATATTAATAAAGTGTATTTTTTTTTTTCTATTTTAAAAATCTTTCTTATTAAAACATATAATTAACATTGAAAAACATATATACAATTACTTTAGTTATTAACATCTTAGTGGACGTTAATCATCATCATCATCAATGAAAATAATGTTTTTTTTTTTCATTTTTTAATTTAACATTATAAAAAATATGATTAAGAATAACATGTTTATCCATCTAATATAAAAATAAGTTACATTTAAACTAATAAACAACATTTTAAATATTTTAAATATTAAAAAATATTTTCAACAAATAGCATAAAATGAAAAGTCTAACTTAACCAAAAAAAATTAAAAACATGACATAAATGAAAATCACATTTAAACTCACAAATTACAGTTTTGAATATTTTAAAATAAATATCACCAAAATGTTGACCATTCACTTATAAACATATAATTAAACAATTAAAAAATACACACAATTACTTTAGTTATTAATATATATTTTTTATTTTCACTTTATTTATTAACCTCATAAATGTAATGAAAATAATGTTTTTAAAAGATTTTTATTTTCACATTATATCAAATATGATTAATCAATATAATATAAAAATAAGTGATATTTATATTAATAAATAATATTTTAAATATTTTAAACTAATAAAAAATATTTTAACCAATAAATCTTACATAATTTAAAACAATTGAAAACATAATACAAAATATTTTTAACCAATAAATCTTACTTAATTCAAAACAATTGAAAACATCCTATAAATATAAGTAACATTTCTACTTACAAATTACAGTTTTGAATAAATGTTAAAAAAATCAATAACAGATTAGAATGAAAAATGTCACTTAACTCAAAAAAAAAATTATTGAAAACATCCCACACATAATATAAGTAACATTTCATCTCAATTTTTGAATATTTTTAAATAAATGTTAAAAAATACCCCCAAAATGTAAACAATAACATAAAAAAGAAGTCACATATAATCTCAGAAATATCCTTTTAATAAATACTACAAAATATGTGATAGCAAAATTAGCAAAATGTAACCGTGGAAGTTCTAACGGAAACTTGCACAATAACGTATAATATAACTAGTAATATATCATGGAAACCAGGATCCCTAACCTAATCTCGTAGACTAAAGAGTTAACATATGCATCCAGAATTGAACACCGTTGAATTGGATTAGGAGCTTTGCCATGTCCAGTAACTGCGCAGAACGAGATGCTACAGTTGGGCTTTTCAAATGGTGTAAGAGCTCCTTCCCGAATTTCATCACCTCAGCGAAGTAACAATAAACTGTGTCATTGCTTTCCTCAAGTTGAGGGTGGCATTGACGATTTCCTGGGGCTTTCTTCTGGGACTCTCTAGAACTGATGGCTTCTATTGCTTCTATCAGCAACTGCACTAGTGGCTTGCATTCTCTTTCAGCTGGGGGGATGTACAACTCATATGTAATACCCTGGGTTGCAGCAGATTTCAGAAGATTTTGCAACACAGATGCATCCGATGAGAGATTCCACACAACTTTAATTCTTTTACCTTTCATGGTCCCAGCAACATGAATCCATAGGCTGGTTCGTTTACATTTGTTGCTCTACACAGGCATGTTCTTAACAGATGCTTGTTTACATCCGTTACTCCACAGAGTTGCTCTCGCACTGGCCATGGCATTCTAGTAACTTCAACTGGTAAGACAAAATATGATCAAGTCCTTGATTTATAGGACCATTTTAATGATCAAATAAGACTTTATCATCGGGGCAAAGCTAGTTATGAAAATATTTACAGCTGTCCCTAATACAATGCACTGTATTAACTCTTATTAATAACTTCTGTCTGGAAGTTGAGCCTTTGGGATGAACATTCGTTGATATGATCAAGTTTGACTTGATCACTTCCTTAAAAGTTTAGCCTTTGGGATGGACATTCCTTGGAAGTTGAGCCTTGACTTGATCACTTCCTTAAAAGTTTAGCCTTTGGGATGGACATTCCTTGGAAGTTGAGCCTTGGGATGGACATTCAATTTGACTTTGTCACCCTATTTTGTTCATCTTTTTTCACTATGCAGTTGGCAAATCTAAGATTACCAACGCTAGTTGCGGTTCTGATCTTGGAGATCGTATTATCAGTAACTTCATAGTTAGTTCTCCGCATTAATCATGGGTTTCAACTCGTGGCAGATCCAACTGTTATGCAATTCCAGTAGTTTTGATCTTGGATATCGTACTATCAGTAACTTCATAGTTGGTTCTCGGCATTAATTATGAGTTTGAACACATGGAAAATCCAACCGTTATGCAATTCCAGTAGTTTTGACTTATGTGAAAAGCCATGAATAACTAACTGGTATTAACTCTTATTAATAACTAACCGTTATATAATTCCAGTAGTTTTGACTTAAGTGAGAAGCCATCAATAACGAAACTGGTTTTTGTGGAAGGAAATTGAATGCGAATATGATATTACCAACAGTCTTCTTTGAAGAGTTATTCATCGTATCATAAGTAACTTCATAGGTAGTTGTAGGTTTCGAGTCATGGAGTTTTTGACTCGAAAAATCCCATATATGCAATTCCAGTAGTTTTGTTGTTAATACAACGTGTTGACTTAGATGGTTATTGTAATGGTAATATTTTTCTTATTATTTAAATATATAAATCTTTCACTTTCTATGCATTTTAGTATCACGAGTTTTTATGTAAATGAAATATTATTATTTAACTTGATATATAAAACCTTCACTTCCTATCCATTTTTATTTTTTTTTAAGTAAGAAGTATAATATATTAAAACCCTTTCAAAGGCAAAATGGAGTACCAAAATACAGATATAGTCATGCTGTAATTACTGGACTGCCCCAACAGAGGGGAAACCAGTCCAGTCAGCAGATTAGTCAGCATAAGTAAAATGATAAACTAAAAAGAGGAAAGTCCTAGACAGCCTGAACATGAGTTGAAACTAAAAAAACATCTGACAAGATCTCTAAAAATAGCAAAGGCCTAGACATCTGGCATGTAACCTGGCCAGGTGGCGTTGAGGTCCTCGGTCCAAGGTTCCTCCTCGACATACGTCACCCGGTCTGCGCATTGTACCTCAACTTCCTCTTTGGTCGCAGTTCCAACGTCATTCTTCGTGGTATCCTCCAGCGGTCGCTTGACAGAGTTCACCTTAGTAGCCAGGGTCTTGTGCCCATCCTATTTCAGTCCAAACTCTCCTGCACACAATCGTGACATCTCCACCATCGGTAGCTGCACATGGTTCCTTCACCGAAGTCACGTGCAACGTGACGTTTCCACCATCGGTAGTTCCTTCACAGAAGTCGCTCCTGCCAGGTCCGAGTGGAAAGCCTCATGCATGGAGGAGAGAAGCTGAAGGAGGACCACCACCTTTTCATCTGTAGTGTGCAAGAGAAATTGAAGATCCTCCACCCCCTGGCGGAGTTCAAAGACTAAGTCGTAAAGGATGGTCAAGCTGTCTTTAATCTGCTCGCCATTGAAGGAGTCAGAGGATGGGTTCCCATTGTTCCCATGCTTTCAGAAAGAAGGAGGCTCGCCTCCTAAGTTCCTTGGAGAAGCCAAGAGTGGTGTAGGGGTCGGCTCAACAACAGGTGGGGCGAGGAGGAGACGCGAGGATGAGAAAAGCGGGCGGGGGATAATTTCTAGGCAATTGAATTGCATTATCGGCGGAGCGGGAGGGGTAGTAATGTAAGGCTCAGCCTCGAGGGGAGGGAAGGAACAGCTGGAGGGTGAATCCGGAGGTGAAACCGAAGGTCGAAGATTCTTATAGGAGCAGGCCATGGCAGCAAAGGGGGGAGCCCTTCGGACCACAAGCAAAGATGAGGGACAGATATCAGGAGCAAAGCCATGCGAAAATGCATATTAGGAGAGACTAACTACATTAAAGCCCTTTCTCGTCGTAATTAGAGCTAGTTAATGCTGGAGGAGGGTGGCGGGCAATGGCACGAGCCCGTCACATGGCTCCGTGCCCCGGTGGCTGGAGCCGACCTCCGTCATGTGCCAAGTGTACACCACTAACACCCCATCCGAGGGGGACATCCATCGTCCCACCTTTGCGGATAAACTGTTGGAGAATGGGGTGATCAGGTTCGAGGGTTGAATTGCAAAGGAGTTCCAGACCGCTCCAGTTGGTGCCCATATTAGCCAGTTCATCCGCAACTTGATTCGCCTTTCTCCTGACGTGGGCGGGAATGATAGCCAGATTTGGTCGCAGTGAATCGGTGACAATCTGTAGCCCATGTAAAAGTCTCCAACTAGGCGATATTTTGTCCGAGTTGGCTCCATTTAAAATTCTCCGCAGCAGGTTGATGATGATTTGAGAATCCCCCTCAACGATTAACTTGGTGAAATTATTTTTGATGGCTAATTGTAGTCCCCTGGTAAGACCCCGGAGTTCTGTCGAATTGTTCGTGGAATGACCTATGGATCGAGCGTTGATGAGACGGATGTGCCCATGATGGTTGCGGAAGACTATTCCGTAGCCTGCAGCTCCTGGATTTCCCTTAGAGGCCCCATCAAAATTAATCTTAATGAAATCCTCTGGGGGAGGAGACCAAAAGGAGGGGCTGCTAGAAGGGGGGGTCAGGGGAGAAGAAGGGTGAGCCTGAAGGGAAGGGAGTGGAGTGCAAAGCCGAAGGATGGGGAGTTCGATGAGATTGTTGTTGAAGTCTGCGTTGAACCATAACTGAAGGTGGAGAGTTTCCAAGATGTTGCGATAGCATTGATGCCAGCAATGTTGCCACGGGAGGGAAAGACCTTTGAAGAGTCTTGTGTTCCTTTCTTTCCAGGTTTTCCAAATGATAAATCCCAGTAGAAGTTGTCATATACAGTTGAGGAGGGGGGAGTGCAAAGCCTGGTCTCTCCAGTTTGTAATGGTTTCCAGAATGCTATCTCTGTGGCAGTCTGAGATGTGCATGATAAGTGTTGCTTAATCCCAAATTTGAGCAGTGTAACGACAAGAGTTGAGAAGATGGTTCATTGTTTCCTCTGCCTCTCCACAAAGTATGCATACAGAGGGCCCAATAAAGCCTCTTTTTGAGAGTTTGTCTCAGGTTAGGATGCTGGAATGGGTAACAAGCCAAAGGAAGAGGGTGATTTTTGGCCAGTGTTTAAGACTCCAGAGTTTGCGCCAAGCTTTTGCATCAGGAAGGGGGTCTAATTGAGCTTTGATCTGGTACACTTCCCGCATGCTGAAGGTGCCTTGTGGCCTGTATCCCCACCTCAAGATATCCTCTCCTACAATTTTGGGAATTTTCCATATAGCCAGCTCTTCTTGCCAAGCAGCTAGATCCACATGCGCCTCGAGGTTGATGCGTTCCCTTTCCAGGTGCCAATGGCGCCATGTGTCTTCTGGGGGATTGTCCTGCCAGTAGTCAGCTACTCTTGTCAGTCCTGCTCGAGTAGCTTGCGTGAAAATGTTGGGGGCCCATTCCTCCTTGCCCAGAACTGGCCATTGTTTCCAGGAGTCTTGCCAGAAAAGGGCAATGTCTCCATTTCTGAATTCCCAGAAAGCGTGCCTAGTCACCAGCTGTCTATTCTGCTTGGCTGCTGTCCAAATTAAGGATCCTGGGTTATCCCCATTCCAGTGAATTAGGTTCTTCTCTGCCAAATTTGGAGTGTATTTCTGCCTCCAATGTTGGGCCCAGAGATCCTTAGGGATTTTTAACCATTGCCACCAAATTTTTGCACTTAAAACCTTTCTCATTATGAAGGGATCCCTTAGCCCCAAGCCTCCTTGCTCCTTGGGACGACAGAGTTTGTCTGAGCTGACCAACGCTATTTTCTTCCCTGTGTTGAGGCCTTGCCAAATGAAGTTTCTTTGTAGGCTTTTAATAGTTGTGAGTACAAATTTTGGGGCAGCCAACGCAGAAAAGGAGTAAATCGGAAGGGCCTGGAGAACAGCCTGGAGAAGAGTAAGACGATTGGGAAGGTTTAAAGCTCTGAAGGTCCAAGAGGAAAGCCTTTTGGAAAAGAAGGATAAGAGATGTTCCCAGGAGGAGTTCTGGAGGGCATTGTCAATCAAGGGGATGCCAAGGTATTTGGACGGAAGGGAGCTTCTATTGAAACCTAGGATGCCAGAGATATGGCGTTGGATCGAAGGGGGTGTGTTGAAGAAAAAGATTTGGGATTTATCCTTGTTTCAGTCTAGATCTAAGGCATCAGAGAAGGTTTGGAGGATTTCCAGGATAGAGTTGGCTTCCTGGACCGTAGGGCTGCCCATCAAGAGGGTGTCGTCAACAAATTGGCTATGCGAGATAGGAGGGGAGATGTCGTGCAAGGGTAGACCTGTCAGAAGGTTGTTTTCGATTGCTGCATGGATGGAGCGGCTAAGACCTTCGACTAGGATGATAAAAAGGAATGAAGAGAGGGGATCTCCCTGCCTGATCCCTCTAGAGGGGGAGAAGGGCCGTGAGGGAATACCATTAATGAGAAGAGAGAAGAAAGCCATGGAGGTTAGATTCGTAATCCAGGTTACCCAGCTCTGATCAAAGCCAAAAGCCAGAAGCATTGCTCGCATATATTCCCAGATGATCTTGTCAAAGGCTTTAGAGAGGTCTAATTTGAGGAGCATACCTGGAGTTTTGGTCTTCTGCAGAGAATGGATCACTTCATGGGCTAGGATGACGTTATCCAGGATTTGTCTACCCTCAACGTAGCCTGATTGCTCTGGGGATATGATTGTCAGTAAGATGGGTTTGAGTCTCCTTGCTATCACTTTTGTGAGGAGTTTGTAGATGACATTGCACAGAGCTATAGGCCTGAACTGCTTGGGGTGATGTGTCTGCCCTTATTTGGGGACTAAGGTGAGGAAAGTAGCATTGAGAGCCTGGAGGATCTGTCCAGTGGCTCTGGAGTCCTCAAAAATTTCCCACACTTCTGTTCTGATCATCGACCAGCAGTGATGGAAAAAGTCGTTGGTGAAACCATCGGGGATAGGAGCCTTGCATTTAGGGGTTTCCTGAAGCGCTTGGTCTACTTCCTCGATTGTTATTGGCCAGAGAAGAGATGCATTTTTCTCCGAGGTGACGAGAGAGGGAACATGCCGCGTTACCTTGTTGATAGCCTCATGTCTTTCTGACAGGGGTTCTGTAAGGAGGTTTTATAAATAGCCTATCAAAGTGGTTTCCATGTCAGCATCGGAGTGGACGATGTCCCCGTCATTGCAGATGAGGTGAGTGATCTTATTGGAGTGTCGTCTTTGGATAATAGTTCTGCGAAAGAATTTGGTATTGCGCTCCCCTTCCTTGAGCCATTGGACACGCGATTTCTGTTTCCATAAGATCTTTTCTTGTCTTTTCCTGGCTTCGAGCTGCTGATTTACTCTTATTTCCTAGGCTTTGAGACCATGTGTTAACCCCTTCAGTCTGATCTGATATTGAATCTCTTCCATCTATACCGATAGCTTTTTTTGGGAGTCAAAGATGTTTCCAAAGGTATGTCGGTTCCAGAGTTTGATAATTTGCTTGAGGTTCTTTAACTTTTGCTGAAATCTATACATTTTGGAACCGCGAGGGACCTCTGCTTCCCTCCACCAAGCCTGGATGTTTTCTCGGAATTCAGGGTGGTCTAGCCAGAACTATTCAAACCTAAAGGGTTTCTTACCAGGAGTGGCTGGGATATCCACCCATAACTGTAAAGGCCAATGATCTGATCCAGAGAAATTTAGGATAGTAGATTCCATTGCAGTACCGTCCATCATAAGTGATTCAGAGATTTGGAATCGATCTAGTCTGCAGGTGATTTGGTGTATTCCAGTTCTTCCATTTGTCCAAGTGTGAATGCCATTGTTGGTTTCCAGATCTATTAGGTGAAGATCGTCTATGAGGCTATTGAAGTCGTTGGAGTCCTGATCTAGTCGTCTTGAGCCTCCTTTTTTTTCCTCCAGGCTGCGGATGATGTTGAAGTCTCCACCGATGGTCCAGCTGTTGTATTGTGTTAGACTAGAAACGTAACTCAGGCTCTTGAGGAAAGCCTTCTTATCCCTTGGCCTGGCTGGGCCGTAGACATTGGTCAGATGTTTGGGCTTGTTTGAGCCTATGAGCCTGTAATCAGCTGTGATAGACCATTTAGTGGTGAGGAAATTTTCCAGCAGGACTGCATTAGTGTTCCACAGAATAGCCAGTCCACCAGCTATTCCTGTGGCATCTATTGAGACTGCCTCCCCTTGCTTCCAGCAGTAGGGCAGTAGCCTGTCAATGTCTTCTGAAGTACATTTTGTTTCCTGTAAAAGTAATATTTCTGGTTTTTCCACTAAGATCAAATCCCATAGGATTTTTTGCTTGCTACGTCCATTGAGGCCTCTGATATTCCAAGTGATGATCTTCATAATGATGGGGGAGTGGGGAGAGGAGGGAAGTTGTCCGAGATCAGGTGAATTTGTCCCAAGTTTAACATAAAGTTTTCTATTTCTTGTATGAGTTTGTTGATGGATTTTCTCCCCCTTTTCTTTTCGTCTTTCTGGGTTTTATTTGGGATTTTTGATTGACTACCCTAGATTCCTAGGGATTTGCTAGCTCGAGCTGAGGATCTAGCTGAGGAGTTGAGAAAGACCTTGAGGACCTTTGTTAATTGATCCCTGGGTATGGTGTAAAGATTTTTCTACCTATAGGCATGCTCAAGGTGCTCCAGATCCACCCCGGCTAGGTCTTGCTCCTCTAGCTCCATATCCGTCTCCCCGTCCTCTGTCTAATGCAAGTCTTGTAGATCCCGAGTAGTGTCGAGGGGAGAGATATCAAAATCCTTTCCCTCGGAGGGTCGTTTAATCCCTTGGCTTGTGGATTGAGGTACAATGCCCGAAAGAGGTACATTGGGGTTCACAGGGGTTTTGGGGTTTTCTGGTTGGTTTTGTAAGATTGCAAAGTTATTACTAGTCATCATTTCCCCGCTGGTTGTACAAATCCATCCTTGTTCTTGCTGCTTTCTGGGTTCCCTTCTTTGTGAGCCGTGTTGAGTGGGCACTCTCTGAAGAGGTGACCATGTTCGTGGCATTTTCTGCACCGGAATGGGATGTGTTCATAGTCGATGGTTTGAGACCAGTCCTCGTCATGATATTCCAGCGTAATGGATCCTGGGAGTGGCTTAGCTATGTTCAGGTACACACAGATTCACGTATAAGAGGTATAGCGTCGCTGCTTGGTGGCTTCGGAGGACTTGACATAAATGTCGATGGTGTTGCCAATGCTGGCTAAGACCTCTTCCAGCCAGAATTCCTGGGGTAGAGAGTATAATCTAATCCAAACTGGTACGTGGGCAAAGTCTTCCTTCTCAGGGCTGAACTTCTCAGTCCAGAATCTTAAAAAGAGTCTTGCCGAGTTGTAGAAGTATGGGCCCCCGTCAAAGATGCAATTGTGATCCTCAAGGTTGTGGAAGATGATTGTGAAGAATCCCTTAGAACCTAGTTGTAACTCATAGTGACCTTTTGGTTTCCACCAGTATTGTATCCATTTGATCAGATCTCGCTCAAAAGGCCAGAGCCCTAGGAATTTTCCTACCAGGGCGTAGTCTCGCATGTATTTCTTCTCCTCTTCAATGTGTGGTGAGATGATAACGTATTTTGGAGTCTGTGGACCATGTGGGATGCATTTACCCAGCATCCATGGAGTTGACGCAGTTGTAGGGACAGTCTCTTTCTCTGGATCTATGTCCATTTCCCGGTCCTTGAAGGTTCCTTCCACTAGGAGCTTCACGCGCAAGTCTGGTGGCGACTCAAAGGTTGGTCGTTTCGCCCCTTCTGTAGGATTACCATTTGTCGTGATTTGGCTATAGGAGGCACCCGTCGGCTCCCCCTCCCTGTGAGTCATGAGCCCCAACGGGGCTGTAGTTGTGGTTTCACAGATCAAAGCTACGGGGAAGAACTAAACCCTAGTCGCAAAGCTAAAGAAAAAAAATTGTCATCCAATTTCTTGAACAACACTTGATTATTATATTTTGTGTTCCCTTCCTCTTCCTATCCATTTTAGTTAGTATTACCATTTTTTTTTTTTTTATGTAAGTGGAATATGAGCCATTTAAGTCACTCAAAAATAAATAAAAAATTGGCTTTATCACTCATAACATTAAAGAAATTGACTATTGTATCATAAAAGAGTATGTATATTTATGTAAAGATAATACAAATGGTATGGATAATATAAGTCAATATAAATTTACTCAAATTCCATATAAACTACAACTAGCAACAACTACTTTATAAATGTGGTTGATATATGTCTATCAGGACTATTTATTCACCTTTCCAAATTAATAGCGCCGATCTACTTATATCAATATATTGACCATGTCTTGGTAACCACCACTAATATATTAATACATTTAATTAATGTAATAGTTTAATATTACATTAATTTAATATATAAATATTAAGTTAATATATAATAAAAATGTAAAAATTAAAGTAATAATTAATTGAAAAATATATTAAAGTATTAATGTTTTTAGTAATACATTACATTAATTTATAGTGTATTACATTAATGTGAATATAATACATTAAAATAATAATGTATAATACATTGATATATTAATGTATTATACATTAAGTTATAATACATTAATGTGTAATATATTAATACATTAAAGTACTCGTACATTGATGTGTAATGTA
>ML779926.1:34462-47402 GCA_009831015.1 Picea engelmannii | reverse complement strand
GATCTCAGGTGTCCCAAATTTCCTTTCATAAGATCATGGAAGAGAAACAATTGAAACTTATCTAATATCTCACATATTCATACATTCAACAGTGTACTCCATGCAAACATGAGAACAAGTAATAACAGAGAACATAATTTAAAAAGAAATCCTACCATTCATCTGGATAGACACAGTTTAGAAACACCATACACTTTGGATCAATCTTCTCTGTTATATTCATTCAAATTCTATATACATGGCAACAACTCCAATAAGATTCAACAACAATAATATGCAGCAGTCTTCAACTAAATTGCAGTAGCCTCATTTGGGAATTTAATACATACATTTATACAAGAAGGCTCATAGATTTTTCCCTCTGACTACCTTAGTGCTATCCTATCGAAATAAAAGCTTTCAACTACTAAGGCTTTGTTAAAATAAATGTTCGAGACAGACAGATAAGAGTGAATGTTGACGTGTATTGCAATCAACTACATTACAAGAAATATGATCTCCATCAATCTCATGCGATCATATAGCCTCCAAATATTTAAGATCTTATTTAATTACAATCCATTCAAAAAGTTTTACATGATACACCAACTTTATAATTCAAAATTATTTCAAAAGGCACGCAAGGGTGTTGAGATGTCTTCCATGTGTGCTTTCATGATGATGCTCCTACATCATACTATGGAAAAAAAATCACGGACTCCTGTCCATGAACTCCTGCACTAACTTTACATACTTCTGAATATCTACTTCATTTACCCAACTGGCATATTCTATTGTGTGTCCTTTCCACTTTACCAAATACTCAAAATAAGTCTTTCTCCTTGTATTCTTACCAATCCTCTTACCTATGATCTTCTCCATCTGTGGATTTTCTACTACAGGCATCTGATTCTCCCACTGAATCTCTTTTTGATCTTCTGATCCTTTTGTGTCGTCTTCCTTGTAAGGATATAGGTCTGAAATATTGAATATGGGTGATATACCCACATCCTTTGGCAGCTCTATCTCATAACCATTGGCACCAAATTTCCTTAGGATCTTACATGGTCCTATCTTCTTCAACTTTAGTTTGTTATATATTCCTTTTGGGAACCTTTCCTTTTTGATATGTGTTATAACTTGATATCCCACTTCAAATTGAAGTTCTCTTCTATGTTGATCAACTATGTGTTTATACTCTCTATTACTGTTATTCAACTTCTCTTTGATCTGATTATGAAGCTTTTGCATTTCTGCAGTGAAGTCTTATGCTCCAACGCTTATGATGCTCCAGCACTTCTGAATTCATTCTGCTCCATATCTCTCAAATCTGATACTCCTCTTGGATTCATCCCATATACTATCTCGAATGGACTCATTCATGTACTTTTGTTTGGTGATTCATTGTATGGAAACTCTGCTTGTGACAGAATTTGATCCGACTGGCTATGGTGTTCAGTGACCAGACTCCTAAGAAAATTTCCTAAACTCTGATTTACCGCCTCAGTTTGTCCATCCATTTGAGGGTGATATTCTAAACTAAAATACATTTATATCCCCAGCTTCTTCCACAATGTCCTCCAGAAATGACCAACAAATTTAGTGTCTCTATCTGAGGCAATACTCTTAGAAAACCCATGAAGTTTCACAACTTCCTTGAAAAATTAATTTTCAATGTGTGTTGCATCTTTAGTTTTCTGGAATGGGATAAAGTGAGCCATATTTGATAATACATCCACTACAACAAATATGGAATCACTTCCCCTTTGTGTTCCTGTAAATCCTAACACAAAATCCATTCCCATTGCATCCCAAGGACTATTTGGAATAGACAATGGTTGATACAATCTAGTTTTTTGTTTCTTTAATTTTTCATACTGGAAAATATTACATATTTTTACAAACTTCTTCACCTTTTCCCTCATACCTAGCCAATAGTATGAACTTTTCAACTGTGAAAATGACTTGTCATGGCAAAAATGTCCTGCTATACATTCACTATGTTTTTCCTTTAGCAGATTTTCTCTCATTGAGCACTTTCGTATGCACAACTGACAACATTTATAAAACAATCCATCTTGAATCACATATTCTTCTTCAATTTCTCAATTTCTCTTCTTCAATTTTACTGAAGACTAATATATCATCCAGATATACAATCACAAACTTACCAATGATATCTTCCAATACCTCATTCATCAACCTCATAAAAGTACTTGGGGCATTTGTCAAGCCAACTGGCATAACAAGCCACTCATACAACACTTTGTTTGTTTTGAAGGTTGTTTTCCACTCATCACCTTCTCTCATTCTTATCTGTTCATATCCACTCTTCAGATCTATCTTTGAAAAATCATTTTCTCCACTCAAACAAAATATTATGTCATCCATCCTTGGAAAAGGAAATATGTAAATGATGGTAATCTTTTTTATGGCTCTTGAGTCTATACACATTCTCCATCCTCCATTCCTTTTTGGACTTGACACAGTTGGTATCGTGCATGGACTCAATATTTCTCTAACCAAACCCATGTCCATCAAATCACGGACTTGTCTCCTTACCTCTTCATTCTCTTGAGGTGTTAATTTGTATGTTGCTTTGTTCGGAAGACTTTCTTCTCGTATTAGATCAATGTGATGGTTGATACTCTTGATGGGTGGTAATGACCTAGGTAACTCATCCACTACTATGTCAGTAAAATTCTCCAACAAATCCTGAATTTCTTCAGGAATATCACCCATAGAAGTACATGTAAGGATGAATCTGGGATTCCTAATCACAGCAAATTGCATCTCTCATTCCTTCTTGACTTCACTCAGGAGATCCTTCCCACTCATGAGAATTATACGTGTGTTGGATTCTTCATTTACTTTATTTTCCTCTATTGGCAGTAACATGTGGTCCTACAATTCTTCTCCAAAGTATAAGTATTTTTTCTCCCATCATGAATGACATACATCCATGGGAATCACATCACAAAAAATCTCATCTCTATATCCTCCTAACTTAAATTCGACTAGGAATTGTTTAGTTACCATTACCTGGTGTCCATTCTGCAACCATGAGACTCTATATGGACTCGGATGTGTAGTTGTCTCCAGCTCCAATTTCTCCACCATATATGTGGATACTAAGTTATCAGTGCTCCCACTGTAGATTATCACCTTGCATACCCTATCTTTAGTCTTGCAAGTAGTTCTGAACAAAATATTCCTCTGCACTAGTTTTTCAACCTCTGGCTATGGCTTCAAGAGAACCTTCTTCATCATGAGATATTTCCCATCTTCCACACCTTCTAATTCAACATTCTGCTTCTGCAGTTCCAAAATGTGAGATTCACCTCCTCCTTCTTTATTTCTCTCAGGGCATTCCCAAAACATGTTTCATGTCTTTCCACATGCATAACACTTCACCTCTCCTCCTCTACCTTTGCCTCTTCCTCTTCCTCGAGGAAAATAATTCCTTCCAACATATTGTTTCCCTCAAGAACTTTCTCCTCTTTTTGAGTGATTGTGTGGTTTTCTAGTCTCAACCCTGGGCTTCTATGCCTTATCATGGAAAATTCCCTTACCTCTATTTAGACTCCTTCCTCTACTTCATTGGCTCCATTTTTTGGCCAGCTTGTCATCTACCTTCAGCGAAATATGATAAGCATCCTCCACTATCCTCATTGTCATCATGTTGATTTCATCCCAAATTTCATAAATCAGGCTATTTATATACCTAGAAACCTTTTCATCATTTTTTTCTCTATGTCCAGCCCTGATGTTAGTCTTGTAAAACTCCTCTCTGTACTCTTTCACTGTCATTCCCTTCTATCTCAGGTTCTGTAAATTCCTAAATGGATTTATCTAGTAGTCATTGGGTATGAATTTAACCTTCATCTTGGCTACCATTATGTCCCAATTCTTGATCTTTTGTTTTCCTTTGCATCTTCTATCAACCTGTAGTTCATCCAACAACAGCGTTGCATGTCCTTTTAATATGGTGACAACATGTTTCACCTTCTTCTCCTCATCAATGTCTTCATAGTCGAAGTACTTCTCCATTGATCTTATCCAATCCAACAATTATTCACCATCTAGATTTACTTCATACATCGGGATGTCTATCTTTTCTCCAACTCCCAACTTGACAACCTCTTTCAACAAGATTTCTTATGCAACATCTTCTCCTGTAGCTTCTTCAACTTCCATTTCTTTGCTCTATGCATCACTGACGTCTCCAGCATCAGGTTCTCTCCTTTGTGTTGTCTCCATAGCATCCAACCTTGCATGAATTTCTCTCATCTCCCTTTCCATAGCTCAATTTTCTACAGGTAGCTCTGAACATCTTCTAGGAGGAATCGTGCTAACCTTTTCTTCACATGGAGCATAATTTGAGGCTCTGATACCACTCCAGCGCAACACCCTCCACTCCTCGGGTTTGCTCAACGTCCTGGTCAAGGATCTTCATGAATTAGCTTAGCCAAATTATCTCCTTGAGACCCTACTATCCCCTAAATCTATTTAACACAGGCCCTTTATCACGTTATACACAGGTCATATGGAACCCATGGGCCCTTTTCTTAGCGCTCTTTAAAATTTTAAAACTAACGGGTGATAGATCCTTGTGTTAGCCCCTCTCCACATGTAACCTCAAGCTATGACTTGGGGATAAAACTCCTAAATAACTTCACAACTTTGGGCTTCGGAGGTTTTGGAAAAAGTCACAACATTTTTTCCCTAACTCTGAACCACAAACTCACCTGAACGATCAATGGTTCTCCCTTATCTGACAACCAACAGCTGTGATCCACTTTGAAATTTAGCGTTTGGGAGTTTTGAATGTTCCAACACCTTTTTCTCCTAAAGTGATTCACACCCAAAGCTACATATCATGTGCCACATTCTCACCTCGATCAATGGCTGAGATTCGCCCTTCACTCCACTTTGGACAACCGATAGTCAACTCTCCTCTGTGCTTGGTCTTTCAGAGTGTCATTTCTATGGCATGGATCTTCGCACTCCACGTGTCCTCTACTCATCAATGACTCTTGTTGATTTCATCCTTCAAGACTTGCGACCTTCAGGATTTCACTCTCCTGTTTCTCCCAAAGTTATGGATATGATGACAAGTCTTTAGATGAACAATAGCTGAAATTTTCCTTCTGTGATCTGACAACACGTTTCCACCTCAGATCAACGGCCACGATCTCCTTTTCTAGTTCAGCCTTCGAGATTTTTGGTTATTCCACCTGGCCTTTCCTTCGAATAAATCTGCCTCCGAAGTTTTTGGATCTCTGCCACATATCCTCACTGCAACCAACAACTAGGATCACTTTGCTCTTCGTGACTTCAACATAAAACATTGTTTGTTCCATGCAATTTCTTTTAAGCTCTTCCTCCTAAACTTTCTTATCCACTGCCACGTATCCTCCTCACAATCAACGGATAGTATTACTTCATGACTTGAGGAATTCGGCGATCCCCACTCTTCAAACACTTCAAAACATCTAAACCATGAAGTGTTAAAGGACTCCATGACTAGCCTCCGTGCAACTCTCCCAGATATGACGATCTAGAATGATCACGCTTCCTCCTGAACAGATTTTTCTCATTAGTTTATGAAATATTAAAGGGCTCCTCCCTATTGAAGGATTCTCCCCCCGCTATCTCTTCTGACCTTGTTCCTCCTTCAAACTTTTATTCCTTAGATCGTTTTCTTTGACACTTAGACAAAATTGACCCTATGCATGCCTTGCAATAGGTCTTCCTTCACGACTTAGCTTCTTTGTGGGAGACTGTGCACCAGTTCTTACACTCTTCTGCAAATACTCTTAAGTTACTCCTCCTGAGCTTCTGAGTCAAAAGACTCTGTCAATGCACTCCTTGCGAACAATATGCACTCCTTGCATACAAATCTCCAAGTTATATCTCCTGAGCTTTTGAGTCGATCTTGACTCTCTCAACGCACTCCTTGTGGACAATATTCACTCCTTGCATAAGCTCATAGAAGACAAACAATTGAAATGTATTTAATATCTCATAGATTCATACATTCAATAGTGTACTTCATGCATACATGAGAACAAGTAATAACAGAGAAAATAATTTAAATAGAAAGCCTACCCTTCATTCAAATAGACACAGTACAACAACATCGGACACTTTGGATCAATCTTCTCTATTATATTCATTCAAATGATATATACATGGAAACAAATCTAATAAGATTCAACAGCAATAACATTCAACAGTCTTCAACTAAATTCTAGCAGCCTCATTTGGGCATACAATACATACATTTATACAAGAGGGCTCATAGAGTTTTCCCTATGACTACCTTAGAGCTATCCTATCGAAATAAAATATTTCAACTACTAAGGATTTATTACAATAATATTTGAGATAGACAGATAAGAGCAAATGTTGATCTGTACTGCAATCAACTAGATTAAAGGAAATATGATCTTCATCAATCTCATATGATCATTCAGCCTCCAAATATTTAAGATCTTTTTTAATTACAATCCATTCAAAAATATTTATATGATACGCCAACTTTTAAATTCAAAATTATTTCAAAAGGCACGCTAGGGCATTGAGTTGTCTTCCATGTGTGCTTTGATGACAATGCTCCTACATCAGTGTTTCAGTGGCCTACTTAGCATCAGAATGGATGTGGACGAGCCCTCTGATTTCCCAATAAATGGAGTCGACAAAGCTTCATCAATGAGTGGACAATACTAATTTTCCTCTTCCATGTTAGTATCCAGACCCAACGTCTCATCAAAGTGGGTAGTCTGAGGAGGATACTTGTGTGGCTCACTATCAGGGACACCATCATTTCTTCTTCGGCCAACAAGGTAGCATAGATATGATGGGCCTCTGTGAGAGAGACCACGCTCATGAGGCATGATTCCAATGTTAAGGGAATGGAGCTGTAGGTGGGAAAAAAGAAACCAGAGTTGATCAGATCTGTATTTCCCCAGAGGAGAATCCAAATGCATCAACAAATCCAGAAAGAGAACATGACAAGAAAATCAGAAATGTGGATATAAATAATCATGTTTCAGTGCATTAATGTAGTAGTTACAGCAAAGGTGACATCATCCTCTATGGTACGCTTCCTCATTAAGCTTGGCAGCATCCTGAACCAATGAACCTAAATTCACATGGGGTGAGAACTCCCATCAACAATGCCCTACATTGAATACATCCGCGTGAAGGGAAGCCAAGAGGAGAGGTGGAAAGTAGGGGTTGGATTTATGTGCATGGTCATGCACATTGCACCTCATCTAAGGAGTTGTGATGTGAGTCTACAAAGGCTAGGAATTGTTGGAAAATGGGTGGAACTGGGAAATAATTACCATCAAGTAGGATTCCATTACCCGATAAGGCAACCCCTTCATTAGCAAGTTTGTCTGCCTCTTTTTTTTCTTCTCCACAAACATGATAAGGGATAAGGATGAGGCCATGATAAAGAAGGGACTTGAGGAGTTTGAGTGATTTGAGGAGGTTCCAGCTAGGAGATAGTTTGGTTGGGTTAGAGGCATGGATGATTCTAGTAACAAGAGAAATAATGAGCTGACAGTTTCCCTCTATGATGATCTAATTTAAACCTAGGAGTGAAGCTAGCTGAATTCCACGAATTAGGCCCCATAACTCTATTCAATTATTGGTATCAAACCCAAAGTTTCAAGCCAAAATGTGACTGATAATTCCATCATTTTTTTTATGATCACCACCCCAAAGCCTGCAGATCCCGGGTTTCCCTTAGAATCCCCATCAAAGTTCATCTTGAAGAAACCTGGAGGGGGGGATTACCAAATATTGGGGTTTTGCAAGGCCATTGTTCAAAGATGGGAACTGGAAGGAGAAGTAATGGGATCAATGCTTAGATGCCACTTGGAAAGAGTGATACTCTCAGTGGGATCACAATTTATATCCTCAACATTCCATTGTTTTCATCTCAATGTCTCTTGAATGTTGTTCAAAATATTGGACCAAACAAGATCCATTGAGGAAGTCTTAGAATGGAAGATTCACCTATTACGTTCCTTCCATATTTGTTAGACCAAAAAACCTAGAATAAACTACCAAATGCTGTTGAGGATAGGATTTTTATAGGAATCCATTCTCCATCATTCTATAGATTGGATAATCCTATCTTCTGAATGGTCCATTTTCCTCATAATGATAGCTACCTTATCTCAAAGTTCCAAACTAAAAGGACATTGGTTCATTAAGTTATCCAATGATTCCTCCTGTTGCATACAAAGAGGACAAGTTGAGGGTCCAATAAATCTTTTTTTCCTTAAGTTGTCCCAACTGAGGCTACGATTATTTTCTAGAAGCCAAAGAAAGGTTGAGAGATTAAACATTAACATGGTATCAAAGCCAACCTGAAGGAAGCATATTTCGCAAGAGAAAAACGTCACTGTTGTTGTACATGCAAATTGGGGTTTTTCAAAAGTGAATATTTTCAGCTCCAAAACCACCTAGAAAGTTGCACCCTCCCCCAAGGATCATTTTGTCATTATCAGCACACCTTTTCAGTGGTTGGATCTCCTAGAAAGTGAAACCCTAGTTTCACAAAGTACCAAAATTACTAGAAGTACCAGAAGTACTAGAGTACCAAAGGTACCAGAAGCACTAGTCCAGAAATCCGCAGATCAGATTTGAAGTAGTAAAAGTTGGATTTTTAGAAATCTGACTACACCAGCTAACTCGCCTCAGCTTAGCGCATCTATCCACTGGATCAGAATTTCAAAATTCGAAGTTTGAAAAATTAGGGTTTTCTCATAAAACACTAAAGTTGTAGTACGAGTTTCAGTAGCAGTCGTACTACCAGTGGCAGTCACCCTTGCAGTTTTCTTAAGAGTTGGTAATTATTACCACTGCTACCAAACGGAGACACTATCTGCAAATTCTATCAGAGGTATGTACTCACATATGTCTAATGGTTAAACCCTAAAGAGTATCTGTAGGAGAAGGGATCTCTTGCCATAGATCCAGAAGGATCTCAAGATCCAACACATTCAGAGGAATGATGAAGCCCATGTGTGATTATTCTGATATGCATCTATTTGTCATGACAGTATCTTGGTCAGTGTTGCATGTTGAATCTATGATCAAATTATTAGAAGGATTAAAAATTAATCATAGAGCTTATCCTCTAACCTAACCTTCTATTAAGATAGCGTATTGTCTTAGCACAACAAACAGGTTGAAGAAAGCACTCGTCACTTGAGTGAAGGAGACCTAGAAGAAAAGAAAGCACTCATTCTTGAGGACAAGGCTCCAAGTTTGATTAATCAAGATTAAAAAGTACACATGACAAGTTGATGACTATAGTTGAGATAGTAGTCGTCGTAAAGTATTATACTTGATAGCATTTGAGCATATAGAGGTAAATACTTTACCTGATACAAATAACACCTCCTCTAGGAGAAACCTCGTGTATTAGTTTCAGGTTGTCATGAAAGAATGCTTGGTTGCAACACTATGAGAGTGTTGACCTCATTTTGTATTGTATTCCTGACCTTTAATCTTTGCTTCAGATAAATTTTAAGTGATAGATCTAAACAAGCTATTGTGATGATTATTTGTGCTATTGCTTTATATTATCAGAGGGATATTATTCTTGCTTGTTGTTTTGTTGACCTTGCTCTAGGTCACATGTAATAACCCTTAGGAAGCTATAGTGAAGGTTGCAGAAGGAAACGTGCTAAAGAAGAGACCATAAATGAAGCAATCATCATTGGAAGAGAAGAAGGTGACTTGCATGAGCTAAAGGGTCACTCAGAAGCTTCCATGACCCATGTCATTGAAGAATATTGGCATAGAAGATTAGCTCACATCAACTAGAAGGCACTACCATACATATGCAAAGAGGTCACAGGTTTACCAAAACTCATAGGTGACCATGAAGGCATATGGAATGGATGTGCACAAGGGAAGAACATCAAGAACCCATTTCCGAAGAGGGACAGCAAGGCAGAAGGAGTCCTAGAACTCATTCATTCAAATGTATGTGTCCCAATGCCATCATCCTCCATTAGTGGGTATGTATACTATGTATCATTCATTGATGATTATTCTCATAAAGACTTGGATATATTTGAAGTGTTCAGCAAGTTTAAGGAATTCAAAGCCTTGATAAAAAACCTTTCTGTAAGGAAGACTAAGACACTCAGGTCAGATAATGGAGGAGAATATACCTCAAAAGAGTAGAAGATACTTCTAGAAGACCATGATATAGTAGAAGTACAAGAACCTCCTCAGATGATGATCCTCCATAAAAGAAGGCAATCTTGGACTAGATAGCTTATTCAAGATGGAGAGAAGTATGGTGTTCCCCAAGGAACCACGAGACAACTGAAAATACCAAAGCCATTCTCCAGTTATATGGATTTGATGTATGATCTCTTAGAAGAGGAGCCTACCTACTTTGAAGAAGCCATTCAGAGAAAAGAATGGGAAGATGCCATGAAAGAGGATCTTCCTTAACCAAGGGAAGTACATGGTCAAAATATTAAAGAGATTCGATATGCTAGAATGCAAGCCCATGAATACACCCATGGAAGCGAAGTTGAAGTTGTTGGTCGATACGTCGTCAGAATTGATTGATGCCACATTGTATAGATAGATTATTGGATCATTGATGTAACTGGAGAACACTAGACCAGCCATTTGTTTTGCCATGAACACCTTGAGTCAGTTTCTGGTAGAACCTGGACATGTTTACCTAGTGGCTGAAAAACATGTGATGAGGTACCTCAAAGGTACGATAGATTATGGTCTCAACTATGATGAAGATCATGATTTCACATTGAGTGGATATACTGATGTAGATTGGGTAGGAAGTTTTTTTGACAGGAAAAGCAGTTCAGGATGTTGTTTCAGTTTGGGATCAGCTATGATCTCATGGCAGAGTAGGAAGCAATCTAGTATTGCTCTCAACACAGTGGAATCAGAATACATTGTTGAATGTTCTGCTAGTTGCGAAGCTATATGGCTTCAAAAGTTGTTGACTGGCCTATTTTATTTGGAGATGAGAGCAATCGTGATTCTATGTGACAACCAGAGCTGCATAAAGATGACAAGAGAATATTGTATTCCACAACAGGTCGAAGCACATAGAGATCCGCTATCATTACATCTGTGACATGGTACAAAGAGGATCCTTGAAGGAAAGGACCTTCTGATATAAGATTGGCATAGTCCGAAAGGACCTTCCTCGAAAGGGGGAGTAGATATGATTATGTTCCTTGCTTCTGACCTAGCTGTCAGACATAAAGCAAGATGTAATGTGTTCCTTGCTTCTGACCTAGTTGTCAAATGTAAAGAAAGATGTTCCCTGCTTCTGACCTCATTGTTATATGTAAATAAAGATGACTCCTTGCTTCTGACCTCGTCGTTATACGTAAATCAAGATGATCTGTATGTTCCTTGCTTCTGACCTCATTGTTAGACGTAAAGAAAGATGACTCCTTGATTCTAGCCTCGCTCTTAGATGTAAAGCAAGATGATGTGTGTGTTCCTTGCTTCTGACCTCACTATTAGATGTAAAGCAAGATGACTCCTTGCTTCTGATCTCGTTGTTAGACATAAAGAAAGATGATGTGTGTGTTCCTTGCTTCTGACCTCACTGTTAGATGTAAAGCAAGATGGCTCCTTTCTTCTGACCTCGTTGTTAGACATAAAGCAAGATGATGTGTGTGTTCCTTGCTTCTGACCTCGCTATTAGACATAAAGTAATATGACTCCTTGCTTCTGACCTAGTTTTTAGATGTAAAGCAATATGATGTGTTCCTTTCTTCTAACCCAATTGTTAGACATAGAGCAAGATGATGTATACCTTTCTTATAACCTAGTTGTTAGACATAAAGCAAGATGTGACTTACACTAAGCTACCAACTTAACAGTTGTGACATAGAGCCAGTTTAGTACTATGATGGGCCAGCCTAGTGTTGTGATGAGGTATCACTTTATACTAATACATATTGATGCAGATGATGATGGCATTCCTTTGAGAATGATGATGTTGCTGATGAAGAAAACTTCCAATGATTTATAGATACACCAGCCAAGATGATATTGATGATGTTTTCCTCCCATTTGATGTTGTTGATGTTGTTTTCCTCTCTCTCTCACATGATGCTACTAAAGAATACCCTTCTTGTTAAAGGGGTAGTGTTCAAATATCTCAAGTTCTGATTTTCTTCAACCCCTCCTTCTTGGGTTGATTGTTTATGTTTTTCTATTTTCATTTCTTGAATTCTATCCTTCATTGTCTGCAATTCACTCTTGAACCCTAAGAATCTATCCTCTATTTGAGTTTGAATGGTATATTTAATTTTTTTTATCAATCATTGCCTCTAGCTCTATTTGGAGTTTTACATCTCTTTCTTCGCTCCTTTTTTCTAATTTTTCTAACTTGCATCTCTCTCTTCCCTTTTTTTTTCTATTGATTCCATATAATCGTAAAAGATCTCTAGGGGTTATTTTGGGGCACCTCCCCTTGTTAGGATGTTTTTTTGGAATAGGTGGTGGAGTGCTCATATTGAAAAGAAGAGATAAAATATGTAACAATTACTATTATGGATTGACTTTATCTCTCAAGTCAACTTTTACTTCTGAAACCTAAAATAAATAAAATATATTTAAATCTCTTTATATAAAATTAAAATTGAATTAAAGTAAAAAGTGACTCGCCTCATTTGAGATGTCTAAATGCTCAACCCTTTGATGAAGCCAAAAATAATTTCTAAAAATGGCAGAGAAGTCCAGAGAAACTACACATATTATTCTCAATAAAACAGGTAAAAACTACAGAGATTATTCTTGTTCAAAACCCTAGATATATAATCTTAGAAATAAAATATCTCCTAAAAAAATAAAAAAATAGAGAAGTATTATTCCCGTTCAAAACCCTAGATATATAATCATAGAAATAAAATATCTACTTTAAAAA
>ML779926.1:6235-19797 GCA_009831015.1 Picea engelmannii | reverse complement strand
AACTATTAATTGATTGATAAATGTATTAAAATACTAATGTATTTAGTAATACACTACATTAATGTGTAATGTATTATATTAATTTGAATATAATACATTAAAGTATTAATGTATAATATATTAAAGCATAAAACATTAATTTAGTATACATTAATTTATAATACATTAATGTGTAATATATTAATACATTAAAGTACTCATACATTGATGTGTAATGTAACATTAATAAAATATATAATAAACATGTATAAATTAAAGTATAAATTTACATTGATGATGATGATGATGATGATTAACGTCCACTAAGACCTAATTGGTCTATCAGACCTTAAGAGGGTAAGTGATTACTTGTGATTCTTTAGAATTTTGTTTATGTGCTCGAAAAGCATTAAGAGAAGCTTTCCAAGATCACCATACTTTTGTTGAGTTAAGAGGCTAGGAAGGTTGGTAGTGTGATCAATATTTTGAAAATGAGATCTAATATGGGTATAGGTTGGACAATATAAGAGAAAGTGCTTTTCATCTTCAACCTTCGTAGTGTCACAAAAGTGACACGGTCTTTCATCCCATGGCATTTTAGGAATTGACCAATGCCCAGTTTCACTATGGAGCTCGTGAGAATTTGTTCTTATCTTAGTAATGCTTATTTTTTTTCTTTACACTTGGCAAAATAAATAGATAATTTTAATCTTCTAGATTGGGGTTGATTACATCTTTATAATACCTTAATTTTCTTTTTTTCTCTAACTCTTTATCACACCACATTTTTTACTTAAATTTTGATTTGACGTTTTTTTAATAGTATATCTATTCTACAAAATGGTTTCTTCCATGATTCCCCAATAGTTTAGCCGAGACCGGGCGTCTTTATGCCATCCTCACTTGAGTCAATGTTGGTTATGACTTGATTTTGAAGCAATTTTAGGTAGCCTCTTATCTTCCATGTTGTTTAACTTGCTCTTATACATTAGGTATCTAGTCATAGACATGCTCTCAATGGGGGAGAGACTTGTTGTAACATCCTTCTATGGCGCACTGAGAGAGCTTATTATTTGAGGACACTTTCTCGCAAGTGATCCGTATTTTTATGCTATTAAAACTTTTGATTTTGATTATGAGGCACTATGGGTTGATGACATGTTGTTTTACCTCTTTGACTTAGACAGGTGTTATTGACTCAGTTTTACTGTGTGCACAGATTCTGGACCTAGAGGATGTTGAGGCATCGATGGAACCCCTTGGACTCCGGATCAATTCAGGGAGTGTGCCATTCGGGTTTGAATGTTTTACTGTGATATTAGTGCATCTAACTGGATGATATGATATGGATATGTTCTGACATGATTTGTTGATGATGTAGGCTGACAATAGCTTGTTGACCAGACTCACATATGGAGTAAAGGGGTCACGTATGACTACCAGAGAGGTTGAGGGAGAGGTGTGGACAACAGCCCTCCCACAGCCTACTAGCACTCCCGTTGTGGCTCAAACTATAGGTTAACGATTACCTAGTTTGAGAGGAACCACGATGTCATGAGGGAAGACTGTGAAAGTCACTCATGATGATTCTAAGGGGCTTGCAATAAGGTGGGGGCATTATTTCTTAGAAGCCCTTAGTCTCCCACAAGTTCACCTAGAAGATTGTTGACTCCAGGGGTTATTGATGTCTACCAAATCAGTCAAGAGGTGAGTGGCACCCTTGGAGCACATGGTGCATCCTAAAGGGCACATCGTGCAAGGGAACAGATGAGGCGAGTGGCACCCTTGGAGCACGTGGTGCGTTATGAAGGGCACATCGCGCAAGGGAACAAATGAGGTGAGTGGCATCCTTGGAGCACCTAGTGCATCCTGAAGGGCACGTCACGTTGTTGATGATAGAGGGATGAACCTAGATGGCCCTAAGACAAATAACATGTTAAGTAATTTTTAAAAGCAAATTCCCTAATTAAAAATTGCCCAGTACGAAATTTAAGTCCTAAGTCTAAATTACACTAGTGGTAAAATTTTGTCTTTGGAAAAAAAAATAGTAATAAAAATAATAACAATAAAAACAACTTAATTATAATTATGATCTTCATTAAATCTTGTAACATGAAGGGAGTACGAGATTTAATATATTCATAAAAAGGGGTAAAATTTTGTTAGATTAAAATTTAAAGGGGAATTAATTATTTTATTACCTTAATAAATTAAAGTATACTAATTAAATAAGAAAAGGGAAAAAGGGTTAATTTCACACTTGCCATTTTGAGTTCTAAGTAAAAGGGGAAAGAGGGAAAATAAAAAAAAGGAGAAACTAGGGAAAAGAGGTAACATAAAAAGGGAAAAAGGGGGAACTTAAGGGAAAAAGAAAAAAGTCAACTTAGTAAAGAAGTAAGAGAATTTGGGGACACCTAGGAGTGATTATAGGAGCAACTCTAGGTGAGTGAGGGAAATAAAGATAATTACTTAATTAAAGAAATTAATTTATGGAGGAATGTAGCGGATGGGGGACACTTGTACGGAGAGGAATTTTTAGGAATTTATTTTTAAAACATTAATTAAATGAGATTTTAGGAAGCCCGCACGGGTGTAGACGGATTGGCAAGTGCCGTATAAATGGAAGGAAATTTGTAAATGAAGTCTCATGTTCGATTCTCACTCGGACTTACTCATGCGCCATTCTTGCGGGCTGGGTGGTTGCACCTGGGGTTATAGTGGTAGTCGCTTGGGGATCGACCCCGTGTCACGCGAGTACGAGAACCACGAGTTGTCGATTCCCCCAGTAAAAAAAAAAATGAGATTTTAGGAAATAAAGGAAGTTTGAAACTCTATAAAATGAAGGAGGATGAAAAAATCTTATGTTTGTGTAACGTTACACTGCAGAAATATCTACTTGACTGATTTACTTGTGAGAGTTTGGATACCCAGCTCAGAGATGAGTGGTAGCTCAGCCTTGCGAGGCGAGTTGGGAGCTAGACGAACCTTTGGATAGTGTGAGGGGCCCCTTTGCAGCTCAGGGAGCTAAGGGGGAAGAAGAGTACCCCTAGCATTGGTTGGGAGGTACCAGTGAAGTCTCGACGGTCGGTGAGTGGGAGATGAACGGAGTGTGCAGACGTCACTGAGAGTGGACGAACAGGTAACGGTACTATATTTTCATTTTGTATAATAGATGTTGTAGGTTTTTGATTGGATCTTCATGTTGATTAGGTAAGTAGATTGAATGTTAGATTGATGACTGAACTTTTCTTAACCTAGCTCGATGATTGTTGACTCCCATGGCCTTCATTTTCCCCTACGTCCTGACCACCTTGTTGTGTTGAGTAAGACCTTATTTGTTGTTTATCCTTCTTCCCTATCCCACCAGTCCTCGAATCAGCAGTCGGCGAGGAGCCTGATCTACAATCATCGCCTTAGCTTTAAAAGACCTATGGATCTCAACGCCCTGTTTTTCTGTGCAAGGATGGTGAAGCGAAGGACGAACCCCCCCCATCGGCTACCTCTATCATTGGTTGATTATTGGTTCTTCCACCTTTTTGGGTTGATCATTTCTGCCATTATCTTTCCTATGCCCTAAATTTGACTCTGAGTCTCAATACACTCCTAGACATTTTAGCTTAGCATTTAAGGCATTCCATGGAAATAATACTCTCGATGTTTTATAAACATGACTGTGTTTGATCTCTGTGTTGTATTTGGGATCTGAATTTATAACTCTCTACATGTTTGGTTTATTTTCTCAGCGTTTTGTCTCGGTGGCGTTTGAGGAACTTTAGTGCTTGGTTGGGGAATTTGACTACGATTTCATATGATTGGCTACTGATAGGAACTGGGTTGTTACATTTTAGGGAGGCGTTTTCGTGGCGTCTTACACAACAATTTCCGTGTTCTCACTCAGCACTCTTATTATTAAACTAAACCATTATTATATTTAAATTTGCAAAATTCCTCTAACTAGACAACATTGGTAGTGTTAAACTCCTTAATGACATTGTGGCTGGAATGACCCGAATTTTTTCCATGATTAGATGACTATGATTTTTCTTTAAAACCATTCGGACTTGAGAATGCAATTGTTTCTTGGTGATTTACCTATAGATGACTTTGTTTTTGCTATTAAACTACTGCTAAACATGTGTTGGTCTCCTAGCAAAATTGCCATTTATTTCTTTTAGAATGGAAATCAGGTATTTTGTGTGACTGTGGTTTTGTTGTGTAATGAAAGTGCTAATGATGTAGCCTACGACTGACCTTCAAGTCTGTTAGAATTAATTATTGTACACAGGTGGAAATTTTACGACATGACTGTGGTTGTCTAAAGACTTTAGCATTGAATTTTTCCCTTAGCAACGATACCCCTATTTTTAAATTTTACAAAAAATAATCTACCCTTGCCTCAGTCAGTGAATTACCATTGGCTGCGAGTCATGCCTTTTTCCCAGCCCTTGGACAACACTAAGCTTGTCAGGATTGACAGCAACCAGTTAAATATTATGTGCTTAAATGTCCTCGGGGTAAGCCTTTGGTTTACTTATGTTAAATGTATCTTCTTTGGTTTACTTCTGCATGGTGGTCGGTAGTGCGACCCTTCACTGAGAATCATGGCAGCAAAGGCAAGTATTGCCAAATGCCCATATTTTTTTCGTTGGCAAACACCATGAATCACGCTGGGCAAACTCGACTTAGTTTTTCGGATTCAAGATCATGTGGCCGTTGGATATGTCTGTAGGGTGAATTGCTGGTGGAAGGTTATTGGGCAATAGTAATAACATTTTTGTGAAAGATATGAATGGACATGTGTAAACTTGTTTGTTTAAAAATGGGTTTAGATGAATTTATAATGGAGTAAGTTAATGTTTTATTTTAGTTTTTGGTGAGTTTTTTTTTAGTTTAATTAGGATTGTTATAGATGTTTGGAATTATATGTTTAAATTATTAAAATTGTAATATGCAGTTGTTGAATGATATTTAGAGTTTACTATTACAATTTATAAGGTGGGAGCGGATAGGGTAAAGAACATATATCTCTATAAACCTTACCAATCAAATAGTTGAGTGTCTGATTTAGGTGTGATCTATTTATATTATTATTATTATAACAAAATTGTAGAGTAAAAATAAGTAAAAATTACAATACCTATTTTATTATCAATTATTGTGTATCATGTATTGAGAGCCCAATTAAAAAAAAAAATTATAAGTGATGTACATGTTATTCTTTATTTAAAAAAAAAATAAAACCTTTTCAATTTTTCTATGTTTTCCCTTATTTCATTTTAGTTTTTTTTATATTTTGTTGAAAGAGAAGTCATGATCTCTGGTTATAAGTGAAGAATGGAAGATCCAAATTCTAAAAAAAAAAAATTATTATAAAATATAAATTTCATAAATTTTTATATAACATCAAATTCTTATAAAGAAAGATAAATATAAACCTTTTTAAATGTGTTTTTTTAATTTAAATTATGATTAAATTTTATGCATATGAAAACCGGAGAGATCCAAATTAATTTGGGTTATGCTATTATAAATCTCGAGTTATTGTTTCTGTTATGTACTGTCGTATAAAATCCTGCCTAATTTTGAGTAAGCAAGAATATATCTGAGTTAATTTTATCTCCTAATCTGGCATGCCCTACTTTGTATATTTTTGCAAATATATAATAATGTGAAATGGTTCGGATCCATAATATTTTTATTTTGGAACCTTTGCAACTTTGTCAAACCCTTGTTGTTATGGCTTCTAGAACGTTGATTTCTTGCCTCTTATCTTCTGAAAGAAAAAAAAAAAAATTCTTCTTGTTGGTGTAACGATGGGGTCGTTACATATGGTATGAGAGCGGGTTCAACCCTGTGACTGTGGATCGCCATGATTTCCACTGTAGTAAACCATTGAGTCTTAACCTAACACTATTTAAAACTTTAACTTGCCCTTGGGATAATCACTATTAGATGACACCGTAGAGATTCACGGTGAGGGTCCACAGTGCACCCTAGCTAGTACTATTAGCATCCACCGAAAACTTGAGAGAGTTGAGTTCTCGAGTCCATGAGTTTCGTGGATAGCTGTGTCACTGAGGCATGGTTGTAGAGCAAGGCGTTGTGCTTCACACTTCACGATTATGACCTCCATCATGAAGGTCTGCATTGTGGTCCTTCAACTGAGGGGAGCACTCTTTTATGGTGGAAAACGCTCTTGCCACTTTTGAACATGGTCATTGGTGACATGTCATAGGATCTATTCAAGGGACGGTTACAGGAGAGGTATCTTTCTAAGGAATTTGTTGATCATCAGCTCAATGAGTTCGACGCCTTGCGACAAGGTGGTCATATAGTGCCCGAGTGCGAGGCTTTTTTTTGGAGTTGTTTCGATCTGCTCCACACCCTTACCAAGGAACTTAAGGTCAACAAGTTTGTGTTGAACTTAGAATTAGGATTCAGCTTCTACTTCAGGTACCAAGATTACTGGACCGAAGAAGGTGTGTGGGGTTGTGGGGAGCCACATCACCAACTTTATTGCCTAGAGGAAGGGGTTGAAACATCTGGATTAGTCAGACCCACTACTGTGGGAGTTGGGCAAGGCCCATCGGGTTCTTGTAGTGGTGACTAACCACTAGGCAGAGCACCCATCAACTGTGCTCTAGACGTTAGGTAGCGTCACTCACCAGACCCTTAGACTTGATAGATCCTAGTGCTACCGAGAGTTTCATTCCTGGTGCAGCACTAAAGGATTAAGGTAAAGGCAATCGAACAGGATGAGTTTAGCTTCGTAGAGATGGCCTCGAGAGTCAAAAAAAAGGTTGGGGGAAGGGTCACAGGTTGTGCCCTTAACCTGGGAGAGCTTGTCACCAGGGCCAACCTATACGTCACGGTTTGTAGATATTATGACATCGCGATCGGTATGGACTGGTTGGAATCACATGAGGTGATACTCAATTGTAAGAAAAAATGGTTGAGCTTGGTCGATGATGAGGAACAAATATGCGTGATTGTAGGTCAGAACCAGGGAGTTTCCCTGAGATTCACCACTTTCTTGTAGCTACAGAAGAACTTCTGCAAGTGGTTCAAGATTTATGTGATCCTTGCGTTGAATGAGAACGGAGAAGCGGAAGGTCTAGAACACCTTCCAGTCATGAGAGAGTTTGTAGACATTTTTCCGAAGGAGCTACCTGGGATGCCCACGAAGAGGGAATTGGAATTTACCATAGACATAAAACCGGGAACTGAACTCACAGCGAGACTGCCTTATTGGACATTGACCCCAAAGTCATCAGAGTTGAAAATACAACTGAAAGAGTTGTTGGACCTAGGACTGATACGTCCTAGTGTGTCATCGTGGGGTGCACCTGTTATTTTCATACGAAAGAAGGATGGGTCGTGGAGGCTCTGCATTGATTACCGTCAATTGAACAAAGCCACGATCAAGAATCAGTATCTGTTGCCGAGAATTGATGATTTGATCAAATGAAGGGCGCAACGATGATCTCCAAGATTGATTTGCGATTAGGGTATCACCAGTTATGGATCAAGGAGGATCACGTCCCAAAGACCACCTTTAAGATGAGGTTTAGACATTACGAGTTTACTGTTTTACCATTTGTACTGAGAAATTCCCCAGGGGTATTTATGAGTTTGATGAATGTAGTGTTCTGTGAGTACTTGGACAAGTTCATCCAAGTATTCATTGACGATATTTTGATTTACTCTCGGATGATGGAGGAGCATGACGAGCACTTGCGCTTGGTACTAAAGTGTCTGCGAGAGCACAAATGGTATGGGAAGTTGTCCAAGTGCCTTTTTATCAATTGAAGATTCACTACATAGGGCATCTCATCTCTGACGAAGGTATCTACATGGATCCAGCTAAGGTCGAGGCTATCATGGAATGGCCTACACCGACAAATGTCCCAGAACTGCATAGCTTAATGGGTTTAATAGGGTACTATCGATGGTTTGTCGAAATATTTTCAAAGATAGAAAATATGATCGTAGAGATTGCAGAAGAAGAATAAGAAGTTTTTTGGGACCGAGAAATGCGCGGGAGCATTTCAGAGGCTCAAGGAGTTGTTGAAAACAACACTGATACTAAGCGTCTCGGATATGGACGCGGACTTCTTGGTATGAACTGACAGATCCAAGGAAGGCTTAGGTGGAGTCTTGTTGCAAGATGAATGAGTGATTGCTTACTTTTTGAGAAAACTGAGAAGGCGTGAGGAGAACTATGCGATGCACGATTTGGATTTGTTAGCCATTGTACATGCCTTGAAGGTCTGGAGACACTACCTTGTTGGACGAAATTGAACTAAGAACTGACCTTTGTGGACTTAAACACATATTTAAACAAAGCGACCTAAACGTGCGACAATGATGTTGGTCAAAATTGCTTAGCGAGTACGACTTTGAGATTACTTGCATAAAGGGAACGGTGAACTGAGTGGCAGATGCATTGAGTCAGAGACCATGCATATTTTCGGTACTGTCTCTTCAAACGAATCTACGTGAAAAGATTCTAAATTTACAGCGTCATGATGACTGGTACAAAGAGGTCAAGGGTTTTTTTTCGGACAAAACACAATGATGGTACCACGATTTGCAGGATTTTCATTTGATAGCGATGGTTTATTGAGATTTAAAAATCAGATATATGTATCGCCGAAGGACGAGTTGAGGATGTTGATCCTGAGCGAGGCTCATAGAGAAGTTTACATGGATCACTCGGGAGTCATGAAGATGAGGGGAGACCTTAAACCCTTATTCTTTTGGAAGGGAATGAAGGCAGACATAGTCAACTATGTGGCCATATGTCTAGAACGTCAGTAGATGAAGGCTGAACATAGACACCCAGAAGGATTACTACAACCACATGCTATTCCAGAATTGAAATGGGAGGTTATTTCAATGGGTTTTATTGTCAGACTGCCACTGACAGCAAGGATACATGAC
Source organism: Picea engelmannii (assembly GCA_009831015.1). Classification (NCBI taxonomy): domain Eukaryota; kingdom Viridiplantae; phylum Streptophyta; class Pinopsida; order Pinales; family Pinaceae; genus Picea; species Picea engelmannii. The sequence goes on along the minus strand of ML779926.1, from coordinate 10,875 downwards.
TCTATTTTCATAGTAGTAGACACTCTGACGAAGAGTGCTCACTTTATTCCTGTGCGTATGATGTATCAGGCACCTGACATAGCTAAAGTTTTCATCAGTGAGATTGTGAGACTGCATGGCATGCCTAAGAGGATTATATCCAATCGAGGATCGGTGTTTACTGGACGATTTTGGACAAGTTTCCAAGAGGCCTTGGGAACCCAACTTAATTTTAGTACTACGTACCACCCGGAGACTGACGGGTAGACTGAAAAAACGAACCAAACCTTGGAGGACATGTTGTGCGTGTACGTAATGGACCAACAAAAGCATTGGGAAGAATTCTTGCCACTAGTGGAATTCTCTTACAACAACAGTTACTAGAGCACCATTAAGATGGCACCTTTCAAGTTTCTTTATGGACGACCCTGTCGAACGCCCTTGAGTTGGGATCGGCTTGAGGATAGGGTCCTAGTGGGACCAGAAGAGATCTAAGAAATGGAAGAGAAAATACAAACAATAAGACAAAGGATTAAAGAAGTGCAGGATCGACATAAGAGTTATGTCGATGTGCACAGTGTTGACCGTAGATACGAGGTCGATGATCAAGTCTTCTTGCAGGTTAAACCGCATAAGAGTTTGATCAAGTTTGGGAGGGGAGATAAACTCTCTCCTAGGTTCATGGGACCTTTCTAGATTGTGGAGAGAAAGAGTCCCATGGCATATCGACTAGCCTTGCCTGATTCTTTGAGGCGTATGCACGATGTTTTTCATATATCTGTTTGAGACATTATATTAATGATCCTACGCATGTTATTGACATGAGTTCCTTCCAGGTATCGGAAAAGGGAGACCTCGTAGCTGAGTCACTCCGCATCTTGGATCATTTAGTTTGAAAGCTACGACGTCAAACAATAGAGCAGGTCAAGGTCCAGTGGGACAATTATAGTCCACACTTGACGACCTGGGAGGACGCATATGATATGCGGCAGCAGTTTCCTTTTTTTTTTGATAGATAGACATATGATACCGTGATACACTTTATTTCGTCATTTATACTGTGAAACTTCGAGATGAAGTTTAGACCAAGAGGGGGTGTATGTAACATCCCGCTCTGGTGCAATAAGTGAGCTTATTATTTGAGGACACTTGCTCGCAAGTGATCTGTATTTTTATGCTATTAAAACTTTTGATTTTGATTATGAGGCGTTATGCCTTCATGGCATGTTGTTTTACCCCTTTGACATAGAAAGGTTCTATTGACTCGGTTTTACTGTGTGCATGAATTACAAACCTAGAGGATGCCGAGGCATCGATGGAACCCCTTGGACTCTGGATCGAGTCAGGGAGTGTGCCATTGGGGTTTGATATTTTTACTGTGTTATTAGTGCCTCTAACTGGATGATATGATATGGATATGTTCTGACATGATTTGTTGATGATGTAGGCTGACGATAGCTTGCAGACCAGACTCACATATGGAGTAAAGGGGTCACGCATGACTACCACAAAGGTTGAGGGAGAGGTGTGGACAGCATCCCTGCCACAACCTACTAGCACTCCCGTCGTGGCTCGAACTGTAGTTTAATGATTACCTAGTTCGAGAGGACCCACGATGCCATGAGGGAAGACTGCGACATTTTCTCATGATGATTATAAGGAGCACGTAATAAGGTGGGGGCCTTATTCCTTAGAATCCCTTAGTCTCCCACAAGTTCACCTGGCGGAGTGTTGACTCTAGGGGTTATTGATACCTACCAAATCAGTCAAGAGGTGAGTGGCACCCTTAGAGTACTTGGTGCATCCTGAAGAGCACATCATGCAAGGGAACAAATGAGGATAGTGGCACCCTTGGAGCACGTGGTGCGTCCTAAAGTGCACATCGCGCAAGGAAACCAATGAGGCGAGTGGCACCCTTGGAGCACCTAGTGCGTTCTGAAGGACACGTCGCATTGTTGATGATAGAGGGAAGAACCTAGATGGCCCTAAGACAAATAACATGTTAAGCAATTTAAAAAAAAAAATTCCCTAATTAAAAATCACCCAGTACGAAATTTAAGGCCTAAGTCTAAATTATGCTAGTGGTAAAATTTTGTCTTCGGAAAAAAAAATAGTAATAAAAATAATAAAAATAAAAACAACTTAATTATAATTATGATCTTCGTTAAATCTTGTAACATGAAGGAAGTAATAGATTTAATTTATTCATAAAAAGGGGTAAATTTTTGTTAGATTAAAATTTAAAAGTGAATTAATTATTTTATTACCTTAATAAATTAAAGTATACTAATTAAATAAGAAAAGGGAAAAAGGGTTAATTTCACACTTGCCTTTTTGAGTTCTAAGTAAAAGGGGAAAGAGAGAAAATAAAAAAAAAGTGGAAACTAGGGAAAAGAGGTGACATAAAAAGGGAAAAAGGGGGAACATGAGGGAAAAAGAAGAAAGTCAACTTAGTAAAGAATCTACCATTTAAGAGCTTCTAATTTTAAACTGAATTAGCAATTTAATAAAAGGGAAAGCTATTAAAACCTCTAACAGAATTTGGGGACACCTAAGAGTGATTCTAGGAGCAACTCTAGGTGAGTGAGGGAAATAAAGATAATTACTTAATTAAAGAAATTAATTTATGGAGGAATGTAGGGGATGGGGGACACTTGTACGCAGAGGAATTTTTAGGAATTTATTTTTAAAACTTTAATTAAATGAGATTTTAGGAAATAAAGGAAGTTCGAAACTCTATAAAATGAAGGAAGGAGAAGGATAAAAAAATCTTTTGTTTGCATAACGTTACGTTGCAGAAATATCTACTTGACTGATTGACTTGTGGGAGTTGGGATACCTAGCTCGGAGAGGAGTGGTATCTTGGCATTGCGAAGCGAGCTAGGAGCTAGACGAACCTATCGATAGTGTGCGTTCCCCTTTGTGGCTCGAGGGTCTAAGGGGGGGAAAGAGTACCCCTAGCATTGGCTGGGAGGTACCAGTGAAGTCTCGACGCTCAGTGAGCAAGAGATGCACGAAGCGCACAGACGTCACTTAGAGAGGATGATCACACAATGGTACTATCTTTTCATTCTGTATAATAGATGTTGTAGGTTTTTGCTTGGATCTGCATGTTGATTAGGTAAGTAGATTGAATTTTAGATTGATGACTGAACTTTTGTTAGCCTAGCTCAACGATTATTGACTCCCATACGTCTTGATGACCTTCATGTGTTGAGTGAGACCTTCTTTGTTGTTTATCCTTCATCCCTAGCCAACCAGTCCTCACCTGAGTAGTCAGCCAGGAGCCTGATCTATGGTTGTCTCCTTAGCGTTAAAAGACCTATGGATCTCAACCTGCTTTTTTGTGCAAGGATGCTGAAGTGAAGGATGAACCCATCCGTCGGCTACCTCTGTCATTGGGTCCTTGTGCCTTTTCGGGTTGAGAATTTCTGCCATTATCTTTCCTATCCCCTAAATTTGACTCTAAGTCTTAATACACTCCTAGACATTTTAGCTCAGCATTTAAGGCATTCCATGGCAATAATACTCTCGATGTTTTATAAACATGATTGTGCTTGATCTCTGTGTTGTATTTGGGCTCTGCATTTATAACTCTCTTGATAGCTACAACTAAACTCACACAGCTGCAGCAAAAACTTTGATACACTCCATTTGCTGGTTAATAAAACATCTACTTACAAAATGCCCTGTTTATACAGAAAAAAGAGGAAAGAAACCCATACAGTTTATATCTGAGTAATAAAACAGAGTACATCCATTTCAGAAAAATAGAGTATACAACAGCTGCGTGCATTTACAAAACAAAGTCATATTTAAGAGACAGGAGAAGCTTCACGAATACACTGACTAGTAGAAGAGTCGAGATACATCGCAGAATGTAGAAGGAGGGAAGAATTAAATGCGGCAGTTGGAGAGTTGTTGAGAAATTTATGGCAGGGGAGATTAACAAAATCTGGAGATCCATGTCACCAACACTCCCCCTTAATCTTCACTGCCATGTATGTCTGCAATACCAATCTCCTCCCGGAGATGCTCAAAAACATTCTTTGCAAGCGGCTTTGTGAAAATGTCTGCAAGTTGTTCTTTGGACCTGCAAAACTCAAGATATATGTCACCATTGTTCACCAATTCTTGAATGAAATGGTATCGTGTATCAATATGCTTGCTTCGTTTATGAAAGACATGATTTTTAGATAAAGTGATTGCAGAATTATTATCAATATAAATTTTTGTAGGTTCTTCTTGTGGATGCCTCAAATCTGAAAGTACTCTCCTCATCCATACTACTTGGAAAGTTGTTGATGTGGATGCAACATATTCTGCTTCAGCTGATGAGAGTGCCACAATTGGTTTTTTCTGTGAAGCCCAAGAGATAGCTCCCGATCCTAGATGAAATATATAACCCGAAGTGCTTTTTCTATCATCCATGCTACCTCCCTAGTCACTATCCGTATATCCAATCAGTTTGTAATTATCTGAAGATGCATACAAAATTCCAAAGCTCTTTGTTCCAGTTATATACCTTAGAACTCTTTTTCCAGCTTTCCAATGTGATTCCTTTGGTTTGTCCATGAATCTAGAAATGAGACTAACCCCATACATGATATCTGGTCTTGTGGCAGTTAGATACATAAGGCTGCCAACTAATCTCTTGAATA
>ML779925.1:555472-568797 GCA_009831015.1 Picea engelmannii | reverse complement strand
TTATAATGATTAAGTAATAACATCTACGAGGTGGTATCAATATGTGTTTGTGCATCTTCATTTTTTTCAATATATTCCCACCCCTATCAAAGTATATGTCACTATTACATGATAACATTTTAATTTAGTAATGATATGAATATCTATGTGTACATTTTCATCAATTTTTTTTTTAATGGTCATTTTCATCAGCCGTGTCAAATCATATGTTGTAAAGTTATATTAATTTAAACAATCATATGTTGTAAAGTTATATTAATTTAAACAATTAGAATTTTAATTCATCTTTTCATTTTAAAGTTATACTTAGTTACTTGGAAATAGGGCTTTTATAAAGGAGATAAGGTTGTTGATAAGGTGTAGATAACTTTTGTGTATATTGTAAGTATAAAGTTACACCTCCTCCTCCCTGGGTTGGTGGCCCTTATCTATTGCTCTAGAAGCTTTGCATTATAATGAAATTAAACCCATAAGAGCCTAGCACAATAGTCAGGATGATACAATTGATGTTGAAATTAAAATTAAAAAAAAAAAAAAAAATTATAAGTGGCCTTGGAATTCTCAGGTGCCTCTTTAATTACCACGTATCATGGTAGACACTTTGAGCTTCCGAGATTTGTGAGAGTCACAGGTTGGGGAATAATTCAATGAATTTTGGTAGCAATGAAATTTTCAATGCACCAGTCCATTACACATTTTTCAAGGTCCCGAAGAATTTACTCTTATTGCCACGAATTATTCCCCTTTACTTTAATACTTAATATTATATTTATTTGTAATATTTTGTGGCGGATAACATTGACATTTGCAGCATGTAATAGTAGTTATGATAGGTAAGAATATCTACATGAAATATATCATAATTTGTGAAGAGACAGAGTCGTTAGCTTATACTTTATGTAAATATATTCTTGAAACATGGTTTTCATCTACTTGATTGCGTTATGAATTTATATCATATAATATGAATTAATTAGCATATTCCTGAAGCAGGGGAAAGAGAACGTTGAATTGTTTTGGTGATTATGATTCTTAAAGAGAGGATGTAAATCATTCGGTGAGGAGGGGACATGGAACCTCTTTCCAATCGGCATGGACAAAGATAAGACCCGAAAGTTGGGATTTTTAAGGCAACTCAGATGGACAAGCACACCTATAGTTGGGCAGTTCGTGCGATGAGTTGGCTAAGTTGGATGCACTTGGGTGGACTTGGCTAAGTGACTTCAGGAGGTAAGCCAAGAATTATATGAGCAGACACTCTACACTTGGGGATCACGATGGGTGAGCATGGTGCCTTGAGGAACACATTGAAATGAGTCACGACCAGTGGGCACACTCACCTTAAAGACATCTTGGGCATGCCATATTTGGGAATTTTCATGTGAAGGACTCAAGCTGCAAATATGTGGAGTCAACACATGTGACATATGATTTGGGTGTGACGACCCAACAAACCAACACAATGGATGAGTGCATTGCGACTTGAGTGAGATGCACAATAGGGTGAGTTGGTTGGTCAGATCAACCTCACCAAAAGGACATGATCACTCGAGAATGAAAGGGCACGACAGTTCAATGAGGCAGACACATATATATGGAGAGTTGTGACGAGCTAGAGACAACAACTTGGAAAACAACTCGGTGGATAAAGACATCGAGTGTTTTGAGGCAAATTTGGGAAAAGAGGGGGTGAGCTCCCCCAAGCAGCCAAGTCACTTTACGTGGGAGGACTTGTACTTCCTTAGGGAGGTTCTTTGGACAAAGCTAGGGAAAACTTATTTGGGTTGAGTCTAGTAAGCATGATGACTTTGGATATGGGCAGTGCGTGCAATGGGGAGGAGTCTTATGATGAGGACATGAGATAGACTTGGTAATGACAGTATGAGGAGGACATGAGGTAGGAGTGAGGCAATTCATTGGAATTGAAAAAACGTGTATCTTGTGTATGAGTCAAGTGCTCTCTTCTTGTGTCAACGCATTGTATTTTACACTATTGTAACATCTTGTATAATATGAACTTGTACATGTGTCTAGTGTTTTCCAACCATACTTGTGTATCTTTCTCATGTGTATGTGTGTTTCATGTTCTTGGTTCACATATCTGGTAAGTATATAATTGTTAACTATATATGTTAAAGAATGCAAGTGTAATGTAATGAAATGCATGGTTGAGTGGGTACCTTGGTGGAAAGCAGTTAAGTGTTGAGGCTTGACTTTCCAAGTAGCTCAAGATGTAGTTATGGGCATAACTTAGGTGAAAGAGGCATAATTCGGGTGAATTACTCTCAGTATGGTCTAATCGCCTAGTTGGAAACATTGTGGTGTTGCATGACCATAAGGTGTCAGGATACTTGGGTGTGTCAAGTCGTGTTGGATCCTTGAGCAGACTATGGGGGTGTGACAGAGGATGTGTTTATTTTGGATGATAGATGAATCATCAATGGAGGATCCATTCAACAACTACATTTGTTTCTTATTCTTTCTATGGAAAATGGTAGTCGTGTATAGTGCCCCCCCAAAAAAGATTCCAACAAGTTAATCATAAATGGATGCAAGCTGGGAGGAATATTGGATTAAGGGGGAATTGAGGGGGAATCAAGAGGACTTGGCTATGTGATATAAGGAGGCAAGCCAAGAATTATATGGGAGAGTGCTTCGCACTTGTGGATCACGAGGGGCGATCATGGTTCCTTGAGGAATATTTCATCATGAATCATGACCAATGGGCTCACTCACCTTACAGACATCTTGGGCATGTCATATTTGGGCATTTTCATGTGAAGGACTCAACCTGCAGAGATGAGGAGTTGATGCATGTGAAGGACGATTTGGGTGTGATGACCCAAAGAATTGACTCAATGGATGGGCATATCGTGACTTGAGTGAGACACACAATGGGGAAATTCGGTTGGTTGGATCAACCTCACAAAAAGGACATGATGGTTAAGGCATGAAAGGGTGCGACAGTTCAGTGAGGAGGACACATATATATGGAGAGTTGTGACAAGCTAGAGACAAAAACTTGGAAAACAAATTGATGGATAAAGACACCAAGTGTTATGAAAAATATTTGGGCAAAGAAGGGGCAAGCTCCCGCAAGGAGCCAAGCAGTCCACATGAGAGGAATTGTACTACCTTGGGGAGGTTCATTGAATAAAGCTAGGGAAACCTATTTGGATTGAGCCTAAAAGGCATGATGACTTTGGAGTTGGGTAGTGTGTCCAATGGGGAGGAGTCTTGTGATGAGGACATGAGATAGACTCGGTCATGATAGTATGAGGAGGACATGACGTAGCAGTGAGGCATGTTGGGCGACTTGAAAACACTAGTATCTTGTGTATGAGCCAAGTGCTCCATTCTTGTGTCAACACATTGTATTGTGCATTGTTGTAACAACTTGTATAATATGAGATTGTACAGGTGTTAGGCACATCTAGTGCTTCCCAACCATACTTGTGATCCAAGTGGATATTGGTGGCCACCTACCTATTTCAATTGGCTCCTCTTGATAGTTTTTAGTTCAACATGTTTCTCTGTAATGATGACATTTCTTTGTAATTGTGGGTTTTTCACTTTTGGGACTATCCTAAAGCCCTACACAACATCCAGGTGGATAATGGTGGCCGTACACCTATTCCAACTGGATTATTTTGTAATTTTCGATGTTATTACATCTTTATGTACTTCCAAGGCCATTTTGAGGCCCTAAACAATGTTTTTTCTTTTTCTTTTTGGTTTGGTCCAAGTCTTTCCATAGTCAAATTATATATAGAGTCAATGTTTGATGGAATAATGTGTATTTCTCCAAAATACCTTTCCAACAAGCTATCACACACCTAAAACGGAGTTCGTATGAAAAATTTACGACCCCGGGAAGTTGAGGTACAAACTTACCCATCGAGGCCCACATAATTTTTGGCATTTCATCTCCTAGGATTATGTTTTTTTATGTATATGGTTTTTGAATTCATGATTAATGTTAAAAAGGCCTCTGAATCCTCATTGTAATCATTCTTCTTAGACAAATGCATGTAGCAGCCACATCTCTTCTCAGAGATAGCTACCACCATTCCAGCAAGTTGTTTTCAGTTCTGCAATTTTATAGTTTCAACCTATTTTCTTTATTCAATACAAGTTATTATTCACTGGATATATGTTGTTTCTCTTTGTATCTCTGTGTTATTCTATTCAATCTTTTATTTCATTTCACTCCTCTCATAAATCTGGATCAGTGGTATCAGAGAGGTTTTCTCTTCATTTGTTTTGTTTGTGCATGTCGCCAACAAGATCTGGGTACAAGAAGTTGGGACTCGAACCAATCGAGCCTTTGAAAGATTAGTCACATCGATCCCAACAACAACTCATGGGGGACGAGAAGAAATATGATGGAGCAGGAGACCCTTTTAAATTGTTGCTCAAGGAATCCCTTGTGTGACAAAGGAATGAAATTATGGATAACTTTACATAGAACCTTCGGCGAATGCATATAGGAGAAGGATATTCATCAAGAGGCCATGTAACCCCCTTCAAGGTACAAGTAAATTTTGATATTCCATTATTTGAAGGATTAATAGATGCAGATGTTGTAGATAAATGGTTGAATATGCTCGAAGGGTATTTTTCGGTCCACAATTTTTCTGATAGGGAAAAGATTACTTTTTCACTCCTCAAGGCCATCCCCCATGTTAAGAACTAGTGGGATACTTAATCTGAGAAAAGGGCCACAGAGGAATTTGCAATATTTGTGGTCACCCCCACATGGGATTCCTTTAGGGATTTCATTAAAGATCAATACTACCCTATTGGAAACTACGAGGGCCAATACACAAGATGGACCATGTTGTGTCAGCAAAGGGATCGGACAATACCATATTTCACCAATATTTTCCATACCCTGTGCACAAAATTAGGTATCAAAGACTCTGAATGAAATTTTGTGCTCAAATACCACAGTTTTCTGCATAGATACATTCAAACAAAAATGGATTTTCTAGACATTTCATCATTAGGTATGGCTTATAGATATGTTGTCAAGATTGAGCTGAAATTTAAGCAGAAGAGGGAAGAGTTTGGATCTGAAAAATCCTCATAGACGAAGCATGGAAAAGGTGGCCCAACCCACAAAACAAGGGACAAAGAAAATATGTCCACTCTTAGGACATCTAGTCCAAGCCACAACCCAAGAAGGGTGATGAGAAGTCAAAGAAGGACACGGGAAAATGGTGTGAATACCATAAAATCCCTTGGCACAACACCTGTTACAAATTATTTTGTTCACCTCGATGATCACTTGACAAGATGTGTTCATGTTCTCTGAAAATATTAAAAAGAGACTTTCTCCATGGGAAAAGTGATTTTATTTCCTCCTTCAAAAACCATGTCAAGAAAAGTCATCGCACCCTGCCATATGCATGGTGTGCGACGATGCCTGATTGTCACACTCTACCCTAAACCTGGACTGTGACATCGTCGCATGCTGCTTGTGTAGTGTGACGATTCTTAAATCATGAGGAAAGTCAAAACTCATGAATGTTCTAGAAGGGGATCTTCTAGAAGATGAGATGAGGTGGCCTCTGATCGGTTTGGATCTTACTCGCTTCTCTGATTTGGTGGGATCATCCTAATATCCTCATCCATCTCTCTTTCACACTATATAAAGAGGGATCTCTCATGGAAAAGGCTAAGGTTTAATAGGCTAAGATTTGTATGGAGAGTTCTACTTCATATTATGCTTGAGATATTTGCTTTAGTTCTTCAAGTCAGATTGTGGATCTTATTCATTCAAGGCATTGGACGAATGGTGTGTGTATTGGAGCAAAGATCCATTGAAAGGGGACCTTGCAACATCAAGGCATGGGTTGTATTCTCCACTTTCTATTCACTTAATACAGTAATGCATTTCTTCTCTATAAAAGGATCTTGTCTTCTATTGTATAATTCCTTGATCATATGCATAAACTTCATTAGAATACATATATCTTTGTTTTCCCTCTTTGTTGTTTTTTAATTCTTGGACAAGCTTACTATTCTGCAAACCCAAGGAAGGAGCTACAAGGATGACACTAGCGAGGATCAAACGTCGTTTAAAATGTATGTCACTTGTACCTCATTAAACTAGTTCATAAGATAATGAATTTTAAGGAGAACTGTTCATTCTGTTATGTTTTGTTCTAGTTTCCTATGGGATCTAGGGAGATATGTTTTTGTCCACACTTACCGATTAATCCGATAACAAAATTGGAGACCACAGTGGGAGGAAAATTTCTTTTGGTTTTCTACCTCTTATTTGCTTTTAGCCTGACTTCTTTTGGTTAAATTCATTCTCTCAGTCTGTGGGTGATCCATCTAGACTCCTTGGGTCTGAAAGTTCAGTAAGAATTTTTGTTTTTCCTTCCATTCTCCTTTAGTTCCAGAGCTCATCGCACTGTACTATATAGACAGGCCGTAACAATCCTATGAAGTCACACTCTGCTGGTGCAGAACAGTGCGACGATGTCACACTATACCCTATTGGTAGAATGTGATGACCCTAGATCGTCGCACTGTGCTTCACTGCAACACGCGACGATTCCTGCAGGAATTGTTGGGGAGAGCCAATTTTTCTTTTTTCCACCCAGTTTTGCCTCAATTGCCTGGGATGAACTTCTAATACTAGTGATTGATTGATTTATAAGTTTGAAGCTTGCATTTGATTGCTTTTGATAAATTTAAAGTTTTTCTTTGTAATTTTGCATGTTTTTCTTTTGATTTTTGTCACAAGGGTATAATCTCTGGATATTGGTCCTGAGTGATTGTTTGACAAAGGGTATTTGATTTATTTGAAGTTTTAGATTGTTTTTACTTTCTGGATTGTTCATTGATTGAGAGAAATTTTAGTTTTTCATTTGACAAAAAGCTTTCCTATCATTTCATTTTTGTCTACATCATAGGTTTGATTAGGAAATCGCATTGAGAATGTGTTAGTTTTCTTGGATTATGTTTTTTTTTCTTCATTACATCTTTGATTTGATTTGAGAAAGAAAGAACTGAAGTCATTTCTTATTTTTAGTAATTATTCACAATAAAATTCCTCCATTCAAAATATTTGTTAAAAGAGAAGACTAGAAAATTTTGTCGCTCATGATTGTTTGAAATTTTGTTCATTCAAAAATTGAGAAATTGTGTTTCGTAGCTTTTGTATTTTAAAATAAATACCTTCTCCTTACTGTAATTAGAGTTCATTGAATTGAAAGATTGCATAATCATCTCTTCTTGCATTTTGCTGGGTCAAGGTCACATACGTCATCAGTTTCATTTTCGTTTCCCTTTTGAGTAAACGACAGCCTTTAAAATACAACATAATTTTAAAATTTATTAGTAACTTTTATTTTCTAGAAATTCTCTTCACCAACATTAGCTAGGCTAGCGCTTTGGAATATGTTATAAGGCACATTCTCTAATGAATCAAAACACACAATAGTATCTTGTGATAGGGAGATTTCAAATCCACTTGCTACATTTTGTCCTGGGAATCCCTTCTAGCACAAGGGTCAATCATGATGTCGCATTTGAACTGGCAGAGTTACTCACCTTGCTTTGTCGATCTTATTGTAGATATTGCACGTATTATTGGGGTTCACTTGAGAATAAAATCTTGTGGGGACCTTCTCAAGTTGATTTTGGGATAGATACCCTGCCTTTACGCATGGATCAAACTGTCGTCTATTTCCCCAGGAATCATTGTCATAATTGGTAACCTTAGTGGCCTATCTCTTTAGGGTCTTTACACGAGGTGACTGTGGAGGGGAAAGTATTCACGGTACCTGGAATCGATGTTGGCCAAACTCACTTGGGCTCCTTGGAGGGTATACCCACGTTTATGTGTGGGAGATTGAACCAAGGTGTAAGTCTGTTAAGCAGGTCGTCAATGTAACTTTTCCACCCACTTTATCCCACCACTTTCTTGTCTTGATTTCGCAGCGTTGGTTTTCCTCACCAACTAGTGACTTCAAAATAAGAAGGTTTGTTTGTTTGGTTTGATTTCTAGATTTTATTAGTGAGTGTTGTTTGTTTCTCTAGTTGGCCATAGATTTGTTTCGTTTTTTATTTGGTGCGGCCAACATCGGCTCTCGTCATTCACGTAGGATGCAAGGACTACCTCCGGAAGATCCAGAAGATTACGTCCCTTTGCTTCCCAATTCACCAGAGGGCTCCCCTAAAGGAGTAGTCAATAACGAAGTAGCCTCTGAGATTGGAAGTTCTACTCCCTTAGAGGATTCGATACTTTCCGTAAACCCGTTATTGAATATTAGAGAAGATCCAATTTTGCTCAAGCTAAATTCATTGGGATTACTGAAGATCATACTCACATACCTATTGGAACTCATGTAGAGTCTGGTGTGGATGATCCACCCTTTCAGAGTGAGTCATTTAGAACCCTAGTTCATACTACTGGAGTTTTTCGAAGAACCTCCTTGGGACACGATATTTTTTATAAACTAGCATTCCTGGCATCGCAAATGCCTATGACTTCCGCTACTTATACAGTGCCTTTAGATCATTTCACTGACACAACCAGTAATGTTGTCACAATTCCATACCAATTATTAATTGGTTGTCACTTGATTATTCCTCTCCAGATCGCCAACTCTACCATGGTCCCATAAGCTACGATTATTTCTACTAGGAATGTGGTTATCACTCAAGCTCCTATTGGAATGCCACTTCTGCTTAGATTAAATCCATCACTTCCCCCTGGATATAATGCTTTGAATACTTACATTTATATTCCTACCCAGAATCCATCTAGAGGGTCTAATCCTTTTGTTCCTCTTGGGTATAATGTCGTTAGTCATTTTGTTCCTACTCCTACCCAGATCCTCTCCGAGGGTCCTTACCTTCCTCGTTCACCTTTGTCTGGAGGATCTAGTTGTACTGGCCCTGGTGGCTCCAATCCAGTTGGAGCCACTAGTGCCAGTGCAACTAGGGGAAAATAGATGGGCGGAAAACAACACGGGGACAGCCGAAAAATTACCAATTTCGAACGGGGGAAAGTAGACAGGCAGAAAACAACATGCATTAAACAGGCGGAAAACAACATGCATGAAACAGGAGGAAAACAACACGCATTAAATTGAACATAGATGCATGCATGGACCTTCGATGTCACGTTGGGAAAATTCCAGCAAAGATGGATTTCGAACAAAGTTCTTCTGCAAGTTTTTGACAGCAAGAGATACAAGCACCCGTGGTGGCTCTGTACCTTGTCGTGCTACATAGAAAATATTTCTATCATTAGTATGTGTCTCTTGAATTTATGTCCTTTGAAAGTTCGAAGCTTCGGTATTTTATCATTGCATTTATGAAAAAGGACTGAAAATTGATACAGGAAGCCATTTTTGCTACTTACTGCAAGATGGCCTTGCATGGATTATACGATGCAATGAAAATTTGTGATTTGCACCAATTTCTATGTGTTCAATCATCATTTTGTTAGCTCGAGAGACTATAAAATACTATGTACTTTTTTCCCATTTAACATTGATAATGCCCTCTTTAAAAGAATTCTCAATAGATTTTTAGTGTTGAAAATATGTTATCTGAAACACAGAATGATTGGGAAGCCATGCTAGAATTAAAGGGTGGGAATTAGTTCTATGAATCTTCCTAGAACAAAGTTGAGGAAGCATCCCCAACTTCCCAAACATTGTTTGCATGAATAAACTCCATATTACATTTGATCTTATTTCATAGTTGGGAACTTGTAAGAAATAGCAAAGCTTTGGGTATGAAATATTATCTACGTGCTTATCTTTCCAAATCATGGCCTAAATCAGTGTAATTTGGTTGTTAAAGCCACATTAAATGATTTCGTGTGTCTTAGGTGCAATCACTCCAAAGATTAAGGAATGTATAATTTTTTCCATGTTATTAATGACCATTTAGAGTCATGTTGTAGACCACTCCTTAAAAAGGTTTTTTTGAATAACTTTGTTTGTTTGATAATTGGATGGGGAGTAGATAAGATAAGAACAAATACGTAGTCTAAACATTTTACATTTTATATTTTTATCAATTTTGTCTGAAATCCAGTTAGCAATTGTTGGAATTGCATTTGACTTGTTGAGTTCGTACAATTTAAGTGTTCGGGGTTTTTCTTAGCACTAAATCCATTTATGCTTTCAAAAATGCAATTAAAACAACAAAAAATTGTGATTTCACTTTGTTATTGATTTCTTCGCCTTAATTTGTTATTGATTTGTTCGCCTTGCACCTTTGAAAGTGGCTCGCTCTTAGATGCTCTCTTTTAATTCCTTGCCTCTCTTCTGTGTTCCCGAGGATGTGTATGAGCAATCACTATGGCGTTGCATGGCTGCCGTGGGGTTTTCCTGGTCTCTTGATAAATTCAAGTTTGATTAAAACTACAGAAAAGTAAATAAAATCCATAAGCAGGTGTCTGGGCCTATAGCTTAGTGGTAGAGCATTTGACTGCAGATCAGGAGGTCACCAGTTCGAACCCGGTTGGGCCCTTTTTAATTTTTTAAATCGTTATTTGAGTAGGACTAATAATAAGAAGCAACAGATGATAAGAGAGCAGAGCGCACTGCACACAGGTAGAACCTTTGTGTGCTTAACCAAATGTAAATTTTAATAATCTCAAACAAGCAAATCCAAGCTTTATTTTGAAAACCTCCCTCCACCATGTTTCACAGGGAGGCATCAAACCCTGACAAGCCACAGGTAGAACCTTTGTGTGCTTAACCAAATGTAAATTTTAATAATCTCAAACAAGCAAATCCAAGCTTTATTTTGAAAACCTCCCTCCACCATGTTTCACAGGGAGGCATCAAACCCTGACAAGCCACCGACTGAGAGGGACAAGAAACTTTTCTGAAAAAATCTCACAAAAATTTTAAAGGAAATCACGGTAATAGTTGTTTTAAGTAGATAACTGGAAGTTTTCCTTTGGGGATAATATAGCGCAGTGGATTAGCAATTTTGAGTTCGGATCAAAAGGTCGTGGGTTCGACTCCTACTGTGGTCGTGCATATCCGCAGAATTAAATTCCCATATCAGACCTAATCAACAATTTTCTTACCGTAAATAAGAAATATATTTACTTGTTTATTTAATGTATAACTAATGGAGTTTTTCAAACAAAGTAAATTTTAGTTTATTTGCTAAACTAAAATGGTAGTGATGAGAGAGTCTTTACAAAGTAAATTTTAGTTTATTTGCTAAACTAAAATGGTAGTGATGAGAGAGTCTTCCCCTCTTAGAAGGTGACACTTACTATTTTGTTTTGAAAATATCAGGTAGTGAAGCCTTGTTTGCTACTTTTAGTTTGTGAGCTTTAAGCTGCATTACCTAACTTAAAAGCTTCAAGCTGGTATGGTAATGGAATAAGCAGATGTTTTTTGAAATATCTTAAAGTAATAAAATATAGTGTGAAAGTGTGTTGTAAATATATTAAGGAACTGGTTGTAAGTGGAAAGCAATAAAAAAATTGTAAGAAATAAGAGGAATCCATGAGTTATGAAGGATAAAGTCACATTTAACATACCACATAGTTATGGATTACTTTCATTGATCCAAGAAGAGTAAAAATAGGTTATACCTATAAAGCATCTAACTGTCATTTTTCTTGTTTTCTAAGTGCAACATATGCACCATTTTGCATTTTTGCATAACCTTCAAAAGAGAAGAAGGGTGAGATGCGCAAACCTGCTAATGATTTGACACATGATATCATTGTGAAGGTTAAGCCTTGTCGTTTAGCCTTTCTAATGTCTATGGTTTCCTTGGATAGTATCAAGTCTCGGGATTTATGTATAGTCAAGGCCCATGCCATTTTGAGTGGGATTTGTTTCTTGGTGCCGCATTTTATGGGTGGGATTGACACCTTTTTTGGGTTGATATGGTCCCATGGTGGACCGATATATGCATCCAACTCCACAACAACATACACTGGCAAGTTTGGAGGGCTGACTCCTTATGTGTAGGAAATTTGGGTGACCATTCATAGTGTTCCATTAACTAATCCTGCTTGGATCCACAAATTGTCGGACAACATAATGTGTTGGCCAATACATAACAATATTTTTTGGTCCAATTGATGGTCATCGTCTTCCTCAAAGATAGAAAAACTAAGACATTATGCGATGTTGTGTTTGAAAAGATAGGCCTGATCAATGACTTTACCATTTGGTTTTTATGTTTGAAAACCAAAATACTTGTTGCAAATAGGAGTATGGATGCATTAAAGGCTCTTCATTCTGTTGTAGACAATGATGTATTTTTCCAAGACTGAAGGATCTCCCAATATTGTTGTAGAGGAGTTGCATTCCTAATGTTTCTCAAGAGGCGACGAAAGCGAATTTTCTCTTCATCCTGTCCTTGTTGGCGGAAGAGTATTTGTAAGGTTACAACAGTGGTGAAGTTGTTCAACAAAGACCTCCCTAGTATTTCCCTTGCATATAAATGTGTGTCCATAATAGGTGGTAATTGTCCTAGATCACCAACAAGAATTATAGAGCAATGACCGAATGAGAAATTGTTGTTTTCTAGAAATGCCTCATGTAGACGAATTTCAATCTGCATTACTAGTTTAGGCCCTATGAAGATCATCTCATCAATGAGAACATAACGGATATGTATCATCTCTTCCTCGAACACTGCCAATCTTTGTGCTTGTAAATGCTGAAAGTTTTTAATTGGAATCTAGAGTGTTGCATGTATAGTGGTTGCTTGTATGTTGAAAGATGCAACTCGAGTGGGAGCAAGAAGTAGTATCAGAATTTGTCCATAGGGAGAGTGCATATTCAATCAAGCTTTAATTCATCTGATTAGGTAATATTTTTCAGTCCCAACTATCCCTTGAATGATCATCATTAGGAATTCTGGTTTTTTCTTTTGTTGTGAATGTTGTAGTATTATGTTGAATTCCTGACATTTTTTTTGTGGCATTGTATTAGCCTGTGGATTGGCATGTTGGTTTTTGTGTACCGCATCCATACACAAATTGTCCGTTTCAATGAACTACGATGCAAAAATAAGAACTTATTATGGAATTTCTGGATTGTCCCAACAATAATTGGTGTCAAAGTAACAAATTCCAAGGATGTCAAGCTCATCGAAGTCTGTACGGGAAACATGGAAAAATATTGATAATAACTCCCACTCATTTATCTCTATGCAGTCGGGATGCATTTGTGTATTATTGTCTTTAGCTTCATCAATTGTTGTTTCTTCAACATTTACAGGTGAATTGTGTACATGCCATGCATGGTAGGTTCCTTTTATGTTCTCCCAATTTGGTATGATTGTAGCCCTTAAGAGCCCTATGT